>JASDQU010011612.1:3946-98168 GCA_032191745.1 Picea mariana | reverse complement strand
TGTTTTACCTGGAACACCTTCTTGATACTAGCCAATAGGACTAGTCAGATACCCTATCTTACACAAGGTGTATATACAAATTTATGATGACCCAGAAGATGAAATTTTTACCACAGATAAAAAACTAATTTTATTAAATGGCCCTTGGAGTTCAGGGTCTGAAACATTACAAAATTTTTTTTATAGTGAAAATGCTTCAAGGAATCATTTTAGGATGATTCCAGAGCCCTATCTTGTATAGGCTATATCTCCAAAAGTATAAGGCCTCAGGAGATAAATTTTGAACCCAACGTACCTTAATCCGTCTTCTAAATACCCTCCAATACGTTCCTTCTGAAACTTTTTAGAAAAAAAGTTATAGCGAAAATGCCACGGTGTCTCAAATGTAGCAGCGAAACCCCAAGAGCTTGAGCTCTGATACCATATGTTAAGAACCAAACTTCAATATAGCATAGAAAAACCTCAGGAAAAGTACTCAACGCCTTGAAAAAGAGATAATTTCAGATAATAATCCTCTTCGAGGGGGAAACCTCCTTTTACCCCACTTAAATGTTCAAGTACAAGATGATTCAAAATGAAAATGTCTCCTTGGTATATATAGGAGACTAGGAGGTATAATTACAAATAATGGCCTAAAGCCGACATAATTAAAATAAAATTACTAATCTAAATTACAACTAATGACCTAGAGCTGACATAAATAAAATAGCATTACTAATCTAATATGCCCCAATTAAGGGGTAATGAGCCAATGTTAGGGCTTAACAATAGAAATCTTTCCTTTCGAGACTATGTGTCCCAAACATTTCCCTTTATCTATCCTGAAGACATATTTCTTAGGGTTCAAGGAGATACCATACTTCCTACACCGCTCAAAATCAATTCTAGGGTGTGATATGTGGTCTTTCCTTTCTTTTGATACAACTGTGAGATCATCTTGGTAAATTTCTATTATTTTCTGAATGAGATCCCTAAAGTAAAAATACATCGCTCTCTAAAAGGTATCACCGACATTAATAAGTCCAAATGACATTCTCAAATACATAAATGTTCCCCATGGTGTGGTAAATGTCGTTTTAAGCCGATCTTCTCTCTTGATCAAGACTTCCTTGTATCCAGAAAATCCATCCAACATGGACATCATCCCTTCCCATGTAACCCTCTGTAACAAATGTTCCATATTTGGGAGTTGGGTAGTTGTCTTTTAAGGAGATACCATACTTCCTACACCGCTCAAAATCAATTCTAGGGTGTGATATGTGGTCTTTCCTTTCTTTTGATACAACTGTGAGATCATCTTAGTAAATTTCTATTATTTTATGAATGAGATCCCTAAAGTAAAAATAAAAAGGTGTAGTTTCCCCATATTTTGTTCCCATGCTTCCTACTTGGTAGAAAAAAGGATATTCCTCATCAAGAATGTCATCCTCATAAATTTGAGGCAAGGAGTATTCAACATCTTCATTATCGGGTGTTCCAAACATGTCTTGAGTAGGTTCCATATCCTCAGGGGATTCATTTTGTTGAGAAAATAAGGAACCATCTACCATGTTCGTGAAACTTGTGCTTCGTTTTCTACGATAAGAATTATATTCCACTTCAAGGATTTTTGGGAGGTCAAGATCTAGTTCTATTTCTATCATGCTCTCATCATTTGGTTCCCAGAATTCATTGTTGTTCAAGAATGTTGACGATTAAAATCACAATGATGAATTGCGCCCGCAAAGGATTTCTAAAGCTTTATTATTTAATTATGATAATAATATAATACTAGTAGGTGGGACCCCCTTGTAGACTAGAGGTGCAAGGATAGACATATTACACAATTTTTTTTGTTGTTATGATGTTGCCTACACAGTCTTACATTTTTTATGATGCAATCTTGGTTTCATTTGGTGTGATAATGAGTGGTTAATGCATTATTGTTGAATGATGCTCGTAATCACTTGTGACACAAAACAATTTTCATGGGTATGAAGATCATGTTGTTTACAAGTGCTATGTTATAACCTTGTTACTAATTCATATATTGATTACTTATCCACATATATGCAAGGAATAATTAAATGGGATCTAGCTCAAACAAAAGAAAAGAAACTATGGAAAATTTCTAAAGCTATGGTAAAATAACTACATGTAAACTTCAAATAAAGCTATGGAAAAGGGATTATGTATAGGCCTTGTGACAATGGGCAACCTAGCTATTGTATTAGGTGTTTGGTTAAAGGACTATGAAAATTTTATTTAAGTCGAATGGAGGCATATATAGAAACGTTGATATTTGATTATCGTGGATTTATGGAAGAGGTTAACGTATATATGAGATATCTCGGGTGGCGCACTATGCAATAGATATGGTCTCAGATATTACGATGGATTGACATTGATTATGCATTGGTTATATGGTTTGATTTAATGGTGAATTTATTGTTAGTGGGTTGTCTCGTACATGGAATTGAATGGGGCCAGGTGAGGAAGCGACGTGCATTTACTGCAAGTCATGCCAAACCTCCCTATCACCCATCACCCTAGCATTATTGCAATGTTGCATTCTTTCTCTGTTGGTTGTGAAGCTCCACGTTTTTAGGATTGGAAAGGGAAAAATTGATTGGTTCACCATTGAAACGATTTTCTCACAGGCATGGCTCTGAACTTTCCATCCATGGTGGACTCTCCATTTTATGAATCAAATGGTGGCTCATGAATGCATGGATTCTGTGTTATCTTGAGTTTTTCAACTGTGTGTAAATATGGTGTTATGTTTATCTGTGATGATTGTGAAATGTTGATAATTGTAATCAGAGTAATGGGTATTATTGAATATAAAGGTTGCGCATTGGTTATTTTCTCGGTCGGTGTTATTTTTTATGATAGTTCTCTGTGGAATAATGGTGACAGTGATGAAATGAAGGTCTGAGTTTGATGGTTGAGGGTTTTTAACCATTGTTCTGTGTATCAGTGGTTGTCAAATCATTTTCCCTCTCGGTCGTTGTTGTAATCTTGATCCAATTGCAGGGAAACTGTTAACTGTTGGGTGCTTCTGTTATCTAAACCCTGAACTACTGTTGATGGCCCATTCCTTACTGTCTCTTCACCGAAAATCTTTCCAAAGGTCCAATCTTGGTTGACCTGAATGTTAATGCAGGCTTTTGTGGGTATCGAATTGATACGAGTTATATCTTGTTGTTGTTTCACAAAGAATGTTGTGTGCCCTCACTGTCAATTGTTTTCATAGGTTATCAACCTCCCGAGTGTTGGAAAGATACATTATCTCTCTATGTTTTGAGTACCCTCCACTGTTTAAGTTAATCGTTGTTCCTCTCTGCAAAGTGTTAGAGGCACCTGTGCTCAAATGGGTTGTTTTAATCGAATTTCCTTTTTATGTCCTCAGGCGTTCACATATGATTCTGTCAAAGGATTGGAAGTATAAGACGAAAAACTGTATTTTTTCTAGAAGAGCGTGGCTGTCTGTTTTCAAGATTACATTGTGGTTGGTGGTTGATTAATCAATGGAAAATGGATATGAGGATTTGAAATACCATTATCTCTCTGTTATTTTAAAAAATACAAGAAGTCTTTTGTTACCTCTCTGCATTTAATTTATTAAGACCCCAACTCAGACTCTGACTGCCTCTGCTCTCCTCGGGCACCTTTTGGGGTTTGTCAATTTTTGGGTTATCAGTTTAATGATTGTGGGATTTTGAAGACACGTGCTCCCTCGTTTATAAACCCATCCCTTTGGTGGAATTTTTGTGTGGTACTTTTGTGATGAATTGGTTTGAACAAATAAGAAATAAAATGAGTGGTTGCATACAGTCGAGAGCTAAATTTATATTTGGTTATGGTCTGGATCACTATGTTTAATCCAACATGATATGTATTGCATAAGAAGACACCTGTGTAATTTTTACCAAGCCCGATTAGGGTTCTGGAAAGTTAAAAGAGGTGTCTGTGTGTAAATTTAGTTATGTTCGCTTCATATATGATATGGTTCTATGGGAATCATCGTGAAGACTATTATTTGTTTTTAAAATAACTTTACATATGTTGATGCACACAGAAAGCAAGCTCAGGGTTCCATTTTATTTTGAGTTGGTTGTTGTTGTCGATTGAAGATTGTATCAACTATATGGTTGAAGACCTTGTGTTATGATTGGTCCTTCGCATATGCTCTTAAGTCTATCTGTGATTGAAAAAGACCCCCGTGTATACTAAATCAAGCCTGATTGTTGATTGGAGGAAAATGACTATTGATTGTTTATCATGGTACATTATTGATTATCAGGGATAAATGTTGGGCATAATATAATGAGAATTGTTGTGCATGTTTTATTTATTTTAAAAAGACGAGATCAATGTTAGAATATATAGTACTCTCGAATAGAAAATGTTTACATAAGTTATAATGCACATACTGTTATAAAATAAGGATTTATGGGAAATTTAATTATTATTGAGACAACAAATAATTGTATACAATTGAGGAACAATGAATGTTTTGGTCTTGGAAGTGGATGATTTTTGGATGCCAATTTGAAATAGAGTTATGCTAGTTGATTGATTTAATTTATTTTATGAACAATATCCATCTAATTACCTTTCATTTTCTCACTTTTCGCTCATTACAAATCCCCGCACGATCCCAAATTCTTTTTGCACTCCCTGTTCACTAAAATTAAATTAAAACTTTGTATGACAACGATTAAAAAATAACACCGATATAGACAACAACTGATATGTTTTGATTATTGTTACACAGTCAATTGTTTAATGAATTGTTGAGCAGTAATCGTGTTCTTATTCCCTTCATTTTCTCACTTTTTTCTCTCAATACAATCCCTTGAGACATCCCTGAACCCTAATTCACCCCCTACTCATTTACAATTATTAAATGAATTTTATGGATGGGATTGATGGGTCTGATGTGATCGTTGAGCCAAACTTTGTTTCATATTAAGAGAATGTCATGTATGGTTTGTTTAAGAAGCTAGTTGCTAATAATTTCTGCATAGAAGATGCACTTCTTCGGTAGAGGAATTCATGGCCGAAATAATAGGGGCAGAGGAAATTGGAACAGAGGGCCTAGAAGGCCCAGATTATCAATACATTTCGATGTAGATCCTCAAGAGTTAAACCAACTCTTTCAAGATGGATTTTTCAATTGTATTGGAAAAGGTGTAGTCCATCCTAGACCAGAGAGGCCTACCTTACAACCCCAACATGTCCCTGGTATTCCTGTTCCTCCTCATGTTTCGTTGAAACCTAAAGTTCCCGATACAACAGATGGCAGGAGATTGTTCACCCAACAGTCTACCACCATCATGGCTGGCCAAATTTGTCTTTACCTACTCCTCCTCCACCTGTTAACCCAAATTTCCATATTTCCCCTGCACACTCACCTGTATAGTCCTCCCACGCAATCAAAAGACTCAAAACCGAATCCCACCACATGCATGAGAAAGGAAAAGTTGTTGCTGCCCCCTCCTCTCCCTCAAGCAATTCAGCCAAATATCTATCATCTCGTATGCACTTGAGAGATGATTGTTCCCATGTCGTCAGTGAGATCAAGCCTCATTGTTATACACATCATAGGGCTAATTCGGGGAATTCAAAATGGGATAGAAACAACAAAGGGAAAATTGCCTCTCAAGTGGGAAACAATCTGTGGCAAGCTAATCCAGATTTAAAGTTTAGTTTTTACTTCTTGTCAGAGTCTTTTTGTATGGTTTTTATCCAAGATATCTATGTTTGACCTTGGTCCATGCCCCCCACATGGATTTTGTAAAGAGAACAATTATTTTGATTTCTTAGAATGAAATAAAGAGATTTTTATTCTGTCTCATGTGTGTTAATATGTGAATTGGTATTTTTTCTTTTGATCTCCACTTTTTCTTTTGCAATCTGATATATTTATAAAATTGTATAAAAAAATGTTATATTTTTGGAACAATCTTTTATTCAAAAAATCATCCTAAGCACTTGTAGTTAATACTTGTGGATTGGGAAATAGTTTTGAGGCTATAAACATAGGGTAACACTCCTAAATATATTTCCTTAGCCAAGCAAGATCTGAAAATGCTTGAGTAAGAAAATTTCATATATGTTCTGTTATCACTAGGAATCACCTTCAGATTGCATGGGAGGCAAGCCCAGTACCCATCAGGTTATATATGAATGTAAGAGTGTTTTAAAGGGTCAAATGGAAAGAGACTCAAAATGATAATGTTCCAACTCATAAAACAAGGCTAGCATGCACCAACAATCAAGGTCTTGGCTAACTTCAATCAGTAATTTTGGAGTAAGTATGAATAGAGAGAAGACTTGAACAAGAGGAATGTAGGGGATAATGCAAACATCAGGTCTACAAAAGCCTAAGGAAGAATGTTTCTTAACACAAGATATTCTTGAACTTAGAGACTAAGGAAGCTAAATAAACATCATGATAATATAATGATCAAACATCCACCATAACATCACCACAATCATTCATGTGAATCATTTAAAGCATAAACATTTAGCATCAAAAGCAAATAAGATGAAAGAGAAGCTGTTTTCTATTAGCCAAAATGTCTTAAGTCTAGTACATAGCTAGATCACAGTCACTTCATCAAAATATTACAGTCTAAGGGATCCTTTCTCAACCATCCGAACCTACTAAAGCATTTGATCTATCTATTTATAACAAAAGGGAGGCAACAATGGGAGGTACAATCTGCCCTCCTTCCCTTGAAAATCTCTACAGATTTATTTGATCTAAAAAATTAGATAACAACCTATGCTATAAAATAGGAAAATGTTGGTGACTAATCCAACCAATCTTCAAGATGACTTGATTCCTTCTTGCTACGCAACTCCTTGCTTGCCATGTGTATTTCAAAAGCATGTGGTTTTCCTCATGATGCCAGTTGTTGTTTCCACAATCTTTCCATCATCAACTATCCAAAAGTTGTTAGCTTAGCCCTCCTAAATCCCTGGTGTCTGTTGGTAGATTCTTTAGGTATCAGTCTGAGTAGCGTACTTCACAACTGGGCAAGTAGAAAAGGTAGCACATTTAGGTAGTTCCACTGTGCTGCATATGTGTGCAAGTTTTTGCTCTCTATGAAATATTAGGTAGCGCAATTATGTAGCGCCACTGTGTTGCGTCTGTGTGCAGACTCTGTTCTCTGTGAAATATTAGGTAGCACCTATAGGTAGCGCCACTTATGATGCGTCTGTGTGCAGGTTTATTCTCTGCTAGATATTAGGTAGCACCACTTAAGCTGTATCTGTGTGAATTTTTAGGTAGCACTATCAAAAACCGTAGTGCCTCCAATATTGGACATGTGGCCTTGCTTAATGTCAAACCCATTATACTTAAATGACTTGGCAGTATTGTAGGTAGTGCATTCTACCACTGAGGGAGTTAGAACTTTGCAAAAGGCCCAAAACTCTAATAATTAAATGCTTAGAAACTTGTATAGATGGCAGAGGTAACATACCCTCTCAAAAAGGAAACATCCTAAAAAATGGGCTCACCTTTCACCAACTATTTTGTTACCTTGACACTTAACCTCACACTCTTTTTGGTAGAGGGAGGATCTTCATTTGGCACAACAGGTTTCTTCTTCTTAGCAATGATAGACTTCTTGACTGGGGCTATGCTCTCCTTGAATGTTGATGTCTCTTTCTCAATAGCAGCTTCAACCAATACCTGCAAGTTTCTCTGAGCTACTTCATCTCGAAAATGCTGCAATTCTGCCTTGATTTTCCTATTCTGGGATTGAAAACCTTTATTCTGCCTATAAAGGTTTTGGAGCTTCCTATGAAGGGGATGGGACTTCCTTGTTGCAAACCTTGCCAGGTCAAGGGTATGTGTGTATCGATCCATGAGCTCTTTCATCTGAGCCTTGCGAATCATATCTTCTTCTTTAAGATGAGCTACCTCCTTCCTAGCATCCCTAAGCCGCCTGATCAATATTTTGAATGTTTGACTGTCAGGTGGAGAAGTGACATGCACAATCTCAATAGGTTTTTTCTCGGTCTCCTCTTCCATCTACATAGGAATTGCTTTGTCAACTTCATCAGGCTCCTTTGTGGTTTTGCTTTTATCTTTCTTTTTTTGCACAAAGGTTTCCTCTTTCCTTTTCACAAGCTTTCCAATGCCTTTATCCTTCTTTTGTACAGGGATATCAAGTAGAGACTTCTTTTCAACAACTTCCCTAGGAATTGATGACCTTGTGAAAGGTCTTTTACCCTTGATTTTGACTTCTAGAGGGGAAGAGGGGAAGAGTAGCTTCTTCCCTTCCTTGGATGTAGCTATGGTAGAAGAAGGAACCTATTCTAACCCTGGTGAAGGAGGTTGTGAAAAATCTCTTTGTGGGGAAGGAAAAACTTCCTCCTCAGCTCCTGTGACCTACTTGCTTACCTCTGAAACTTGAATAGGGGCTCTGCCCTTTCCCTTCCTACTGATCCCTGCTTTAATAACACTGGTGGGTGATAAAGTACTTGCATTATATGATTAAGGAGTTGATGCTATATCTAGCTTGAAATGAGAAGTAACAACAAAATGCTCCCATGAAATTTTATTCTTACCCAATTCCTCAGAGACTAGCATTCTGATCAATCCAGAGTGGAAAAGGATAGAATCGACATCCTTAAATTTGGATTGAATTTTGTCAGACATATTACCTATGATCCTTAACAAGTAATAGGGAATATTCATCTCAATTTTACCAATAAAATGTAGCAAAATCCTTATGTGGTATTGGTACAATGTGTTAAATCTCCCTTCACATGTAAAATATCTCTGGATGAGCTTCAAAATTCTATCAAATTGTTCAATCAATTGACCCCTTGTCACACCTTTAGACAAATCACTAGCTTGATGTTCATTTTTAAAGAGATCTTTAGCATAGGATGAACTCAAAGCCGTGTCTTTGAACCACTTTTCACCTCTAATGGGGATTCCTTTTGCAGCTGAGAGAGAGGCTTTAGTCACCTCGAATTCCAAATCCCCAACCTTGGTTCTCCTGCCATCAAAGTGTGATGCAAACTGTCTTGTTACCTCTGGATGGCCTCTCTGCATATTCTGGAAGAAAGAGAGGCATCCCACTCTTTGAAAGACCTCCCTTTCCATGGGCTCTGTATCAAAAATATGCATGTCCACAGGTTCTGTCGTAACCACCTTGCCACCTTTGTGTGTTTTCCTTGATTGAGGAGTATCCATGCATTAGAATGAGAGATTTTAAAGGTTTATGGGATGGTAATAAACAACAAGACTTTAAATCGGGATTCAAATGTACTAGGCTAACCTTTTAAAATAGACTGGTGTTGGTAAGACAAGCTTCACTATGGGAATTACACCCTTAGATTTGGACTGGTATTTGAAAGTGTAGACAGTGAGGGGGTAATCCTTAATTGGCCCTTTTCAACTAAGTAAAACGATTAACTCCAAAATGGAAGGAAGTAGGGGAGACACAGAGGGGTTTAAGTAGTGCCACTGGGTAGTGCGATGCGTATGCAGAGGATAGGCTATTTAGGTGCTTGCAACTTAAATGGATATGGAAGACAGAAGTAATCAGACCTAGATACATGCAATGGAGTTCACGGGTTTGAAAAAGAGAGGATACAAGGCTATCATGCAATGACGAGTCCCTTACAACTGTGAAATCTCGATAAACCAAAACCTGAGTGCAATTTTCTTGTGAAAACTAATATGCAGAGGAGGAAACATGGGATACATGTGGAGTAGAAACCTGTTGGAATGTTCATTGAAATCTCAGGATGAAGTTGTGAACATTTTGTCCCTCGAATCTACCTCAACATCAAATTTGGTCGTACTGTTGTTTCCTGGTCNGAGAGGAGACAAGGCTATCATGCAATGACGAGTCCCTTACAACTGTGAAATCTCGATAAACCAAAACCTGAGTGCAATTTTCTTGTGAAAACTAATATGCAGAGGAGGAAACATGGGATACATGTGGAGTAGACACCTGTTGGAATGTTCATTGAAATCTCAGGATGAAGTTGTGAACATTTTGTCCCTCGAATCTACCTCAACATCAAATTTGGTCGTACTGTTGTTGCCTGGTCAGAACTGTGAGTTTGAGCAATGCAACATTCATGAATTTTTCAAATCAAAAACCATTATCAGGTCTCGTAAATGTAAAATCTTGGAGGTATGTTTAACTGACTCCTGGCACTGAAAAACAAGGAACATGACATCAGTCGCGGTAATCATAAATCGTGGTGAAAATCATGATGAACGGGTAAGGTGCTACAGAACCGCCTGATGAGTGAGAAATGCTCCAGTTTTGAAAAATGATTGGACAGGTAAGCAAGGACAACAAGGCATGCTCATGAGGTCATGAGTGAGGAGAATGGTGTGTCTCATCAGTATAGTCATGGGAAGGGAGGGATCGATCCTAATTTCACATCATGAAGGGGTCCAAAACTTTAAGTCATGAACTGACAAGGGTTTAAGTCCAAAAAATCAATTTGAGGATCAAACATGAGCTATGACTCAAAAGTTTATTTATCTAAGGGGAACTAACAAACATAACTTTAAAGGAATGAAAATTAAAAAATTAAAATCTAAGGCTTAAAAAGGATTAAAACAAACTAAAAGACCTAAGGTAATTTAGTGTGATAACATTGGCTGCCAAGTATGAGTAGATTTAGTGCCTTATCCTAGGGCTATGGGGTCAGTCATTGAAACAAAAAATAAAAAGAAAATGATATTTACAATGACATGAAGAGCCACTCAAGGCTGAAGCAAATCACTTTTCATGAAATGCCCATTGACAGGGTCACCAAAAATATCTTCATTCTCCATATTCTACAACTTGAAAGTGTTATTAGAGAATACCTCAGAGATTTTGAAAGGACCGATCCATAAATATTTAGATTTACTGTGCTTTCCTTTATCTTGCCTCGTTGCATCCCACTTGAGAACCAGATCGCCCAATTGAAAATCCTCTTTGTTCACTTTTTTATCGAAATCCTGCTTGATATTCAGTTGATGATCGTAAGCTTTGTCTACAAGTTTCTCCTGAGTCTACTGCACTTCAACCAGTTGTTGAATCCTTTTGATCATATGATCGGGCTCCCCTTGGTAATATTGGAAGAATTTTTCCATAGGTAAGGCAAGCTGAGAAGGGATTATTGCCTCAACTCCATACACCAGCTGGAAAGGGGAAAGTCCCAAGGACCTTTTCACTGTCACTCTATTAGCCCATAGAGAAAACTTGTGTTTTGAATCCCATGCCTTTTTGTTATCCTCTAACAACTTTTTAATGATCTTTATAATTCTTTTGTTTGAGGATTATGAAAGCCCATTACCCTGAGGGTAGTAAAGGGTAGAATGAATCAAAGTGATCCCAAACTATTCACAGAACTGAATCAATGGTTCAACCTTGAAAGATGCAACATTATCAGTGGAGATTCTGTCCGGACACCCAAACCTAGCCATGATGTTTTCAAGGAAACCAATGATCAATTTGTGGGAAGCATTCCTTGTAGGGATAGCTTCAATCCATTTAGTAAAGTGATCTGTAGCTGTCAAGATCCATCTATGTTGACCACTGGAAGCGAGATAAATTTACCCAATAAAATCTAGGCCCCACTGCTGGAAAGGTACTGAAGCTTCCACAGGCCTTAATGGCAAAGACTTAAGTTGTTGCTTTCCAAATAACTTCTGACATTTAGCACAGGCTTTGATATTAGCACAAAAATCAGTGAAAAAACTAGGCCAGAAGTACCTAGCCCTGAGGATCTTGTATGCCATGGTTCTCCAATAATGATGCCCCCCACATAAACTGTCATGAAAATCAGACCAAATCTTTTGGGCTTCTTGGGGATCTAGGCATCTCAAAAGCACTCCTAATGGATCCTTCCATTACAAAATTTGATCAATAAGGAAGTACTTTATTGATTTGAGTTTTAAGGCTCTAACCTTTTTCTTTTCCATACCACTTGGAGGCTATAAATTTTGCAGAAAAAATATAATGTCCTTGTACCAGCTGCAATTTTCCAATGTAGAGATGATTTGAGGATCTTTATCAATTATCTCATCCTGCTGATTTTATGAACATGAGTGGATGAAATTTACCCCCAATGTTGAGAAATTTGATTCAGCCAAGAGCTTGGCTAAACCCTGGCCTTTAACCAATTTGGTAGGCTTAGTCCCCAAATCAAATTCAAGTAATTTAGCAATCCACTTGCTCCTTTTTCCGTCTATATCAGGATGAATAAGAATTTCTTTTACAACAATTGATGGGACATAGGCAATAACTCTTGAATGCAGGACATAAAATCTGAAGGACTTAAGAGATTTAACCAATGCATATACTTTCTTATCCATGATGTCATATTTTAATTCAACATATCTCAATGCTCTGCTGAAAAAGGCAATCGGCTGCTCTAAACCTTCAATGTTCTTCTGCAATAGGATTGTTGCTACTGTATCAAAAGAGGCAAAAGAAAAAATAAGAAAGTCCTTGGAGTAGTCTGGGATGACAAGAACCAGGGCTTCAGTAAAGGATTTATCTATTTTATTAAAAGAATCACGAGACTCAACAGTCCATTTGATTTCACTATCCTTCCTCAGCATGACTGTGATATACTTAACCAACTTAGCAAAATTTGACACAAATATTCTCAAAAAATTGATTTTTCCTAGAAAAGATTGAACCTCTTTTTTGGATCTAGGAAGTGACAATGTTTGTATAGATTCAACCCTACTAGAATCAATCCTTACCCCTTCAGCTAACACAATATGCCCCAATAAGTTTCCTTCCTTCATGGCAAACAATGATTTTTTCGGATTCAAGGAGAGGTCAAATTTTATGCATTTCAAGAAAACTTTTCTTAAGTGATCACAGTGTTCTTTATCAAACTGAGAGTACACTATTCTGTCATCTAAATAGATAACTGTAATGTCCCTTTCCAAATAGGATCTCTAGAAAAGGAGGCTTAATGATCTAAACCACCCTGTTAAACTACAGCCAGGGCCAAAGAGGGGTAAACAGGGTTACTAGAGGTCACTCTAGTCATATGTGTTATATTCGGAAAGTGACATTGAGCTAACAAGGGTTAACAGTGCTTTTAAGTCATTATGAGATAAAAATAGAAGTCAACAGTGAATTGGGTTTCAACAGTGATTTAGGGTTTCAGCATGATTTAGGGTCTTGGAAAGCTATAAAAGAAGGGTTAGCGACCTAATTCATCATTGTGCAGATTATGACTTGTCATTGAGGAGAAGAGGCACATCTCAAGAGAGATAGTTCAGTGTATTCCAGGAGGAAGACACCAGTTGGCTGATTTCGGTGTTGAAAGACACACCCTAGTCATCGGGAAGATCATCCATGTCTTCCATCATTCTTCATTGATTCCGTAGTGCTCCCATATTCCGTGTATTATCTTTTAGTTGCTTATTTGTATTCCGGCTAAGATCCTTTTGTCTTTTGATCTAGCCGAGTGTTGTTATTTTATTCAGCCGTAGTTGCTTATTTATATTCCGGCTAAGATCCTTTGTATGTTGATCTAGTCGAGTATTGTCAGTTATTCAGCCTCATTCGGCCATTTTGTAATCCACAGAGATATCGTAATACAAACTTTGCAGTCCTTGTCACGTTTATTATTTATATGATCATTTATATGTTGTAAACCTTTGATCCTACACACACATTAGAAACGTTTCTTAGACTAGCCAAGTCAAGAACATTACAGTGGTATCAGATCTTTAGTCCTACCAGCCTGTGACTAAAGACAATGAGTGTAGCAGAAGACTTAAAGGGCTGTGAACACGTAGGTGACGAATATGTCACTTACAATAGGCATCGAAAAAAAGGCATAGGCCTGATTTTCCCCCTTTTCCTTCTAGCTCAGAGGAAGAGGAAGAGGCACATAGAGAAGTAGAGAGAAGAGCAGAGCATGAGGCAAAGAGGATTCTAGGAGACAGATATGAGTGACTAGAGGATAGTGGCAAGGCCCTCATAAATACAGAGGAAGCTTTCATGCAAGTTATCAGTGGCATGTTATCTAGTCAACGGACCATGTCTCAGTCCTTGGCATAGGTGGTTGATAGATTGGCTAGAGTGGGCACCCCAGATACACAAGTCCCGCATGCAGCACAGGCGAAATTGGGAGCAGGAAGTAGACCCCAATCACCCTCTCGCACATACACCTCTGCGAGTAGGATTCCCAAACCCTTGTTTCCCAGTTTCCAGAGGGCACCCCCAGTAGCAACACCGCCACAAATAGCACAGAGGCCACCCACTCATGCCGAAGACATTGCAGAGTATAGGAGGGAGTACGTAGCATTTGGTAATGACTTCCATCAGGACATGACCTTAGTCGAGTACTGTGGACTTAGACTCAGGAACTGCCCCAGAGAGTCGCAGAGGGGAGGACCACAACAACAGCAGGGGCATAACCTCGATTTCATCCGAAAAGTTGGGAAACTCACCATCCCTTCTTTTGACGGATCGTCCAAATACACCGCCAGAGCTTGGGTATAGAAGCTAGACACATATTACAAGCTCGAACAAATGACCGAGACAGAGGCCATCAATTTCGCGACCTTACACTTGGAGGGTGCGGCACACAAGTGGTGGTATCATGGACTGGTGACATTGGGTCATAGTTGCATCAACTCCTACAGGGATTTTACAGGTAGGCTCATGGATAGGTTTGACAAGAAGGATCTTGAGATACACTTCAGGGATCTAGCCCAGTTAAGACAAACTGGCACAGCAGAGGAATTCATCACAGAGTTTCAGCGAGTAGTCATGGCAGTGACAGATATATCGGAACCCAGGCTGATCATGGTATTCACAGAAGGACTCACAGAGCCTTTGAGAGGATGGGTGAAGGCATACAAGCCTCTCACTTTGCAGGATTCCATCTTTTGCACTCGAGATCTAGCAGACTCAGTGCAAAAGAATAAAACTTTCTCCAAACCATTTGTGCCCTAGAGGGATCAAGAAAGGAAGCCATTCCAGAGAGAATTGAAGGGAAAGGAGAAGTTGGATGATGAGACTAGGTGAGAGCTTATGAGGAAGAAGCTTTGCTTCAGCTGCAAATATCCTTGGGTCCCAGGCCACAGGTGCATGGGAAAGGGAGAGATTCATTATATTGAGGTAGCAGCAGACAACGTGGACAGTGAGGAGGAGGAGTAGGATAGTGGATCCACTAGTTCAGAACAGGAGTCAGCACCAGCAGAAGAGCAGCTTCCCCATAGATCACCGACACCGGCAGGAGCCCATCCTCCAGTAGTCCCACAACTGCCAGAGCAGGCTAACAAGAGGAAACTAGCAAAGGGAGGAGTCACAGTGACCCTTTCCGATGTTCCCAAGTATGATACCCTCTGTATCACAGGGATTATTTAGGGGCAATGGGAAATCACCCTGATAGATGGTGGGGCCACCCATAACTTCATCGATGCTTCACTAGTATCGAGACGGGCACTTAAGACAAAGGAGTTTGAGGGGTTTGATGTTGCGGTAGCAGATGGCCACACAGTGGAGTGTCTAGACAGAATTCCAAACTTAGAGATGAAGTTAGGGAGCTACACAGTGAGAGACACATTTTATGTGGTTGACCTATCGGACACAGATGTGGTGTTAGGAGTTCAGTGGATGATTACCTTGGGAAAAATCACTACCAACTACCAAACCTTGGAAATGGGATTCAGAGATCAAGATGGGAAGAAGGTTGTTCTAAGAGGTATGTCGACATGAGCACCTAGGATATTTTCAGCCAAGAGGATGGAGAGGATATTCAGACATGGGGAGGTAGCATATGCCGCATAATGCTTGATCATTACTCAGAAGGATTCAAAAGATTAACAAAAATACCACACAGAGATCAATAATTTATTGGGATGACATCAACAGGTCTTTGAGGAAATCCCACCAGGGAGACCACCTGACAGGGGGTTTGAGCACACCATTGAGTTAGAGGAGGGGGCCAAACCTATGATCACCCCCCCCTATCATCATCGTAGGAGGTTCAAGGATGAGATAGAGAAGGAAATCAAGGAATTGTTGGCAATGGGACACATCAGACCGAGCAGTAGCCCATTTGCTTCTTCAGTTGTCTTAGTTCTGAAGAAGGATGGAACCATGAGGATGTGCATTGATTACCGAGCCTTCAACAAGAAAACCATCAAAAACCGGTACCCGATCCTATGCATTGACGAGTTGATGGATAAACTGCATGGGGTAGTTTCCTTCTCAAAAATTGATCTATGCTCTGGATATCACTAGATCAGCATCTGAGAGTAGGACATAGAAAAGATGGCATTTCGATGTCATTTTGGACACTTTGAGTTCTTGGTTATGCCAATTGGGCTAACCAATGCACCCGCTACATTCTAGTCTTGCATGAACCATATATTCAGGGATCAGTTAAGGAAATCAGTCTTGGTTTTCTTCAACGACATCTTGATCTATAGCTGGTCATGGCAAGAGCATATGAAGCATTTGTATGAGCTATTGAGCATCATGGAGGCAGAGTCATTATATGCCAAAGAGTCCAAGTGCGAGTTTGGTATGATAGAGATGCTTTACTTAGGCCACATCATCAGTGCATAGGGGGTACATGTGCACCAAGAGAATATCAAGGCCATTCTGGATTGGTTGATGCCCAAGAACGTGACAGAATTGAGGAGCTTCTTCGGGTTGTACAGCTATTACAGGCAATTCGTCTAGGGTTTTTCTCAGCTTGGAGCACCGCTGACAGATCTTAATAAGCATGGGGCCTTCATATGGACTGAGAAATCATAGGAAGCCTTTGATCACATGAAGGAAGTCATGGGCACT
The DNA here is from genome assembly GCA_032191745.1 of Picea mariana. Taxonomy (NCBI): domain Eukaryota; kingdom Viridiplantae; phylum Streptophyta; class Pinopsida; order Pinales; family Pinaceae; genus Picea; species Picea mariana. The sequence continues at coordinate 81,366 of JASDQU010011612.1, read as the reverse complement.
TGTCTAATGTTGGCACTACCAGACTTCACCCTGCCATTTGTACTAGAGTGTGACACATCCGATGAAAGGATCGGTGCAGTTTTAATGCAGGGAGGACACCCCATTGTATTCAAGAGCCAGAAGCTTAGTCAATCTGAGAGGTTGTACTCCATTTATGACAAGGAAATGTTGGCAATCATGCATGCCTTGACCAAGTTCAGACAATATTTGGTGGGCATCAAATTCGTGGTCAAGACCGATCACAACAGTTTGAAGTATTTCCTTGAGCAGAAGGACCTTAGTGAGCGCCAAAAAAAATGGGTGACGAAGGTACAGGCATTAGACTTTGACATAGAGTATGTCAAGGGGAGGAAGAATATTGTGGCCGATGCACTATCGAGGAGACCTGCGACATGTTCTTTGATGGAGATTTCAGTAGATTGGAAATCCCACTTGTTAGTGGAATATTCCAAGAACAAGTTCGCTTGTGAGGTGATGGATGGGCAGATACAGGATGACTGGTACAAGTTCATTGACGATGTCATATTTTACAAGGATAGATTTTACTTGGTGCAAGATTAAGGGCTTAAGAAGAAAATCCTCACCGTAGTTCATGATTCACCTCTAGTAGGCCATCAGGGGTTTTTCAAAACCTACAGACAGATCAGAGAAAGGTTCTCATGGAAGGGCCTCAAACAAAATGTTATGAGACACGTCAGTGAGTGTGTGACTTTCCAGCAGAACAAGTCAGAGCATGCTCTTCCAGCAGGGCTACTTCAGCCACTCCCCATTCCAGAGAAGAAATGGGAGAGTATATCTATGGAATTCATCACCATTCACCCAAGGTCCAGGGTAAGGATTGTATCTATGTAGTGGTCGATAGATCGACCAAGTTTTCTCACTTATACACCATACCGATAGAGTACAACGCACTTCAGGTAGCCGAGCTTTTCTTCAAGGAGGTCTTCAAACTTCATGGGTTGCCGAAGAACATCGTCAATGATAGGGACAGTCGGTTCATAGGGACATTTTGGAGAGAGTTGTTTCAGTTGGTGGGGTCAGAGTTGACACCTAGCACCAGCTATCACCCTTAGACAAATGGGCAGACCGAGATTGTCAGCAAATGGGTTGAAGGGTATTTGAGGAACTATGTAGGAGGACAACAAAGAACGTGGGTAAAGTGGTTACATTTAGGGGAACATTGCTACAACACCACCTTCCACATGTCCATTGGTATGACACCCTTCTGAGCATTGTACAGATATGATGCTCCCACTTTGGTAGACTTGGTCTTCGGGGAGAGCAAAGCTCCCAAGACTAAGGATTGGATCATAGAGAGTCAGGAGATTCTCAAATTGTTGAAAGAGAACCTGTAGATGGCGCAAAACCGACATAAGATAAGCGTGGAAAGGCACAGGATAGAGCATAGATTTGAGGTTGGAGATTTGGTTTTCTTGAGACTCCAACCCTACAGACAGTCATCTCTGAAGAAGAGTGGAGCTGAGAAGCTCAAGCCCAGATTTTATGGTCCTTACAGGATCATGTACCGAGTAGGCGAGGTTGCTTACAAGCTAGAGCTTTCAGAGGGGAGCAAGATTCATAACGTGTTCCATGTGTCTTGCCTAAAAAAGGTAGTGGGACAATTCATTAACATATCAAAGGAGCTTCCCCCGTTGGAAGAGGAGGGACAGTTGGAGTTAGTTCCGGAGGAGGTTTTGGAGTTTAGGGTGAGCAGGGTCATCAGAGAGTGTTTGATCAGATGGAGAGGGCTTCCAGTAGAGGAAACTACTTGGGACATCGAGCAGGTGTTGCAACACTCTAAAATCATATTGCTTGAGGACAAGCAATTTCGGGAAGGGAGGATTGTAATGTCCCTTTCCAAAAAGGAGCTCTAGAAAAGGAGGCTTAATGGTCTAAACCACACTTTTAGACTATATCCAGGGCCAAAGAGGGGTAAACAGGGTTACTAGAGGTCAGTTTAGTCACAGGTGTTATATTCGGAAAGTGACATTGAGATAACAAGGGTTAACAACGCTTTTAAGTCATTATGAGCTAAAAATAGAAGTCAATAGTGAATTAGGGTTTTAGCAGTGATTTAGGGTTTCAGCATGATTTAGGGTTTTGGAAAGCTATAAAAGAAGGGTCAGAGACCTAATTCATCATTATGCATATTATGACTTGTCATTGAGGAGAAGAGGCGCATCTCAAGAGAGATAGTTCAATGTATTCCAGAGGAAGACACCAGTTGGTTGATTTCGGTGTTGAAAGACACACCCTAGTCACCGAGAATATCATCCAGGTCTTCCATCATTCTTCATTGAGTTCACAGTGCTCCCATATTCTGGGTATTATCTTTTAGTTTCTTATTTGTATTCCAGCTAAGATCCTTTTGTCTTTTGATCTAGCCGAGTGTTGTTATTTTATTCAGCTGTAGTTGCTTATTTATATTCCGGCTAAGATCCTTTGTATGTTGATCTAGTCGAGTATTGTCAGTTATTTAGCCACATTCAGCCATTTTGTAATCCACATAGATATCATAATACAAACTTTGTAGTCCTTGTCGTGTTTATTATTTGTATGATCATTTATATGGTGTAAACCTTTGATCCTACACACACATTAGCAGCGTTTCCTAGACTAGCCAAGTTAGGAACATTACAATAACAAAAAACTTATCCTTCTCCCCAATAAATTCTATGTCCATAGCTCGTTGAAAAGTTGCCTATGCGTTCATCAAACCAAAGGGCATCTTGGCATACATAAATGTAACCCAAGGAGTGGTAAAGGTCGTCTTCTCCCTGTCTTCTTGAAAAACCGAGACCTGATTATATCCAGAAAATCCATCAACCATAGACATCTTGGCTGCTCCTGTCACCTTTTGTAATATGTGCTCCATCTTGGGTAAAGGGTAATTATCCCTTTTTGATATTTTGTTCAAATTTTGGAAATCAACGCAAAGTTTGATTTCTCCATTATTTTTTCTTACTAGGACCAAATTGGCCACCCATTCAAAATACCTCAAAGGAATGATAATTTTTTCATCTAAAATCTTTTTTACCTCTTTCTCCATTACAGGCAACAACATAGGATTGATTTGCCTCAACTTTTGCCTGAAGTTTTTGGTGTCTTCTTTTAATGGAATCATGTGGTCTATAATGCTTGTGTCATAAGTTTTGAGATCTTCATAAGTCCAAGTGAATACATCAGAAAATTCCTTCAACAACTTAGTATATTCTACCCTCTTCTCTTCTGATAGGTTGCTTGACAATTTGACATATTTAAGATTCTTTTCAGTGCCCAAATTGCACTCATTTATATCAGCATCATCAATAGATACCTTCCCTTTCACTTCCACATCATTCCCATCAAATAATCTTTCCAAAGGAACTAGTCCTTTTGGAATATGATTGCTAGGTAGCTGCACAATATGATGATTAGCAATTTTATTAAAGAAAACATCATCATGAGGAGTAATTTCTGAATCATGATCCTGATCAATGTGTAATGCAGAAAACTCATCAACAGTCTCAAGGAAATTTTTAAGTTCTAAATCATCTTCGAACCCCTTCCAATATTTTACATTGTCCGGTATAGAAGGCCTGTACTTGACTTTTACATCATACATGATCTTGGGTGGTATAGGAATTCTGAAGTTTCTTGCTGATACAACCAAAGAATCAACCATGGTATTCTCTTCTATAGGAATGAATGATATGTTAAAAGTAGAGAAAAAACTGTCCACCAAATCCCACACTTCATTTGTGTAAGATCTAAGCCTAGGGTGCTTTGTTTTATAAAGATTTTTAAACTGATGGACTATCAATTCAACATCCCCAAATATTGATAGCTCTTCTATCCCCATGTCTTTAGCTGCCCTCAACCCCAAGACAAGAGCTTCATACTCTGCCACATTATCAGTAGTCTCAAATTCTAGTTTATATGACAAAGATATAGTTTCTTGAGTTGATGAAACAAAGACCACCCCAACACCAACACCTTCCTTAGAAGAGGCTCCATCAAAGAACATCTTCCAGACATAAGTGGTTAGAAGAGGCTACTCAAAAAAGGTAATGGACTATTTTCTGATTTCTAAAGGGGCTCCGAAAGTGTCAGTAGGATGCAAAATGCTAGGTTCCAGATCTGTATCAAAAGAAAAAACAAGGGGATTTGTGGGGTTTGCTTCATCACTAATGATGTGAGCCAATTGAGCTTCCCTGTAAAATATTCTATGATCTCCCCCAAAAATGGGAATAGTAGCATAAGAAAGATCCAGCTGCAAGGTTCCCCCAAGTCTTTTTATCCAGGATCTTGACAAGAGCATGCCAAACTTGGGGGGAACATCAACAACTATGATATCCATAAGTATACTTTTCATGGGCAACTGAAATAAAGTCACCACCATATCCTTAATGACTACAATACACTTCACTTTTCTGGAGTCAAAAGAATATAAGTCATGGTAAGTCTTTATGATTTATAACCCAATTTCATCCATAATAGATTTTGGCATAAGATTGTGGGATGCCCTTGAATCCATGAGACAATTGTGCAACACCTTATCATGTATATTCATTGAGGTATAGAAAGGTGGGGAGGAATCGTCTCTATCTTCTATCAAAGGACCTAAAATCACTGCTGGTTTTTCATCTTGCAGATTTATTGAATCATTTGGAGATGATTCAGGCTGTAGCATTTTGGATAGATATTTTTTGAAATCTTCATTTTTTATCAATTCCAAAAAAGGTACAGGGATGTTTATTTTTTGGATCTCATTCTCAAAACTGAAGGAAGAAGAAGGATTCAAGATCTCTTTGGTTTCAGGAAAAGGATTTATGATCAGAACTTGTGGACTTTGAGAGTATTTTTCATTGCTACTCACTGGCATAGCCTTGGCATAATCTTCTTTTTGGGCAAGCTGATTAGGGGCATCAGTTTTTTCTTCATTCTTTTTATATCTCAGATTATACCTACTAATATTTTCGTTTTCTTTCTCTCCCTTAATTAACTCATTAATTTGAATATCCATCAAGGATTTCTCATAAGAGGATTGAGACAAGTGTGGGGATGGGGATGTGTCACCTAAGCAGTGAATCTTAGGATCAGCCTTTACCTCCTCTTCTTCTTCATCCACAACCAGATTGTTTTGGAAAGGAGCTTGTACCCTCTAATTATCTCTTTCTCTATTTCTGGGATCTCTAGGAAGGATTTGGGAGCATTATTTAGTCTCCTGAAGTTACCTATATTTTGAGTATTTCTATATGTCTGTATTCCTTCTTATTTTAACTTCTCAATCTTAGTAGAAAGATATTTTACTAATTTGGTCAGCTCATCTACTTGATAATGGACAACAGAAGAATCAAAAGTTGAAGCTTCAACTTTGTTTTTCCTCCTATCCCTATCAGATTTCCCCCTTAGCTTATCTGATGCCACTATATTAGATTCTACCTCTAAGGCAACATCTTGCATATGAACTAAGGAAGGTGATCTTCTTTCTCTCAAGAGGAGGAAGAATTCATGGTCAAATGCACTTGCATAAGTGATTTTTTCAGAGGTTTCAGTGGGTTTAATCTCATCAGGGATGTTGTTGTACATTTTGTTAAATCTTTTAGAAAAATCAGAGACAGACTCTCCTTCTTTCCTTTTTAGGGATCCAAATTCGGTGATGTATTACAAAAAATCCCTTTTGTCCCCCCAATGCCTCAAGAAGGATTCATCCATTTCTTCAATACTAGTAATGGATCGAGGGGCCATACCTCTAAACCACTTCCTATCCTCACTAAAAAAGATTTGGATGAAAACCCTCATCCACACATCCTCATTTTCAATATTTTGGTTATTTGCATAACTGTAGAAAGAAACAAGATGTTCCTCAGTTGTTATATCTTCTTCTCTGGTGAACTTAGGCATGTATTTCAAATAATCTCCGGGAGGGAGGGAATTCACTAGATGAGGTAAGACTAGAGGAGCATATCTTGCAGCCACTATGGCATCCATTCTATTTGTAGGGGGGTTAACAACTGCCATTTGATTTTGAACTCTTGGTGAACAAGAAGGAGAAGGGGACTTGACTGTGTGTAGATTAGAAGAAGAATGAAAATATGAAAGGGGGGTTTCAGTTTTCACAATAGAGGGTTGAGTCTTGGAAGAAGATGGCAAGGTCTGTAAAGGGGATGAAGTTCCCACTTCTTTGGTAGCAAAATTTTTAACAAAAAGAGGAGTGGCCAAACCTAAAGTGGGGAAATCTTCAAAACTATCAAGACTGAAACACTTTTCAATGTGAGGGGAAGAGAAAATGTCAATGTTTTCTTCTTTTAATTTAATTTCAAAGGAAGAGTATTCAACAGGAAACTCTTCAAATTCAAGTTTCTTAGATACTTCAGTAGAAGTTAAAGAGATGTTACTTGATAAAACAACTGGAGTATCAAGAGTGAAATCAGACAAGTGAACAGAAGCACTTGTAGCAACAGAAAAGATTTTCAGAGAAGATTTTCCCTTCTTGAGTATTTTCTCCGGGTCAACCTCAATTGGAACCAAAGGTAGTTGTAGATTTGATCTTGTATGTCTGCTTTTAGGTGCCAGAGATGAAACAATGGAGTCACAAGGTGCAAGCTGCAATCTTCAAGATACTGAGTTCTAATGCACCTTTAGGACTAGTATACTGTGTCATTTAATCCCAGGGAAAATTCTTCAAATCGTCCTCAGAAATAGCGCCAAGAATGTTAGCACTAGGAATCACTTTCAGATTTCATGGAAGGCAATCCCAATACCCATCAAGTTATATATGAATGTAAGAGTGTTTTAAAGGGTCAAACAGAAAGAGACTCAAAACAATAATGTTCCAACTCAGAAAATAGGGCTAGCATGCACCAACAATCAAGGTCTTGGCTAAATTCAATCATTAATTTGGGAGTAAGTATGAATAGAGGGAAGAAATGAATAAGAGAAATGTAGGGGCTACTGCAAACATCAGGCCTACAAAAGACTAAGGAAGAAAGTTTCTTAACATAAGATCTTCTCGAACTCAGAAACTAAGGAAGCTAAATAAACATCATGATAATATAATGATCAAACATCCACCATAACATCACCACAATCATTCATGTGAATCATTCAAAGCATGAAAATTTAGCATCAGAAGAAAATAAGCTCTTTTCTATTAGCCAAAATGTCTTAATTCCAGTACATAGCTAGATCACAGTCACTTCATCAAAATATTATAGTCTAAGGGAGCCTTGCTCAACCATCCAAACCTACTAAAGAATTTGATCTATCTATTTATAACAAAAGGGAGGTAACAAATGGAGGTACGAGCTGGCCTCCTTCCCTTGAAAATATCTAAACATTTATTTGATCTAACAACTTAGATAACAACCTATGCTATAAAATAGGAAAATGTTGGTGACTAATCCAACGAATCTTCAAGATGACTTGATTCCTTCTTTCTACACAACTCCTTGTTTTCCATGTGTCTTTCAAAAGCATGTGGTTGTCCTCATGATGCCAGTTGTTGTTTCCACAATCTTCTCCATCATCAGCTATCCAAAATTTGTTAGCTTATCCCTCTAGAATCCCTGGTGTATGTTGGTAGCTTCTTTAGGTAGTAGTCTGAGTAGCGTACTTCACAACTGGGAAAGTATAAAAGGTAGTGCATTTTGGTAGCGCCACTGTGCTGCGTATGTGTGCAAAATTTTGCTCTCTGTGAAATATTAGGTAGTGCAATTATGTAGCGCCATTGTGCTGCATCTGTGTGCAGACTTTGTTCTCTGTGAAATGTTAGGTACCGCCTGTAGGTAGTGCCACTTATGTTGCATCTGTGTGCAGTTTTATTCTCTGCCAGATATTAGGTAATCCCTGTAGGTAGCGCCACTTAATATGTGTTTGTGTGTAGTTTTAGGTAGCACTTTCAAAAAACGCAATGCCTCCAATATTGGACATGTGCAGAGTAAGTAGTGGCCTTGTATAATGTCAAACCCATTATACTTAGATGACTTGGCAGTACTGTAGGTAGTGCATTTTATCACTGAGGGAGTTAGCACTTTGCAAAAATCCCAAAAATCTGATAATTAAATGCTTAGAAGCCTGTATAGATGGCATAGGTAACATTTGAAAGACAGTTTACTCTCTAAAAAAGGAAACATCCTAAAAAATGGGGCTCACCTTTCACCATCTATTTTGTTACCTTGACACTTAACCTCACACTCTTTCTGGTAGAAGGAGGATCTTAATTTGGCACAACAAGTTTCTTCTTCTTAGCAATGATAGACTTCTTGACTGGGGCTATGCTCTCCTTGAATCCTGATGTCTCTTTCTCAATAGCAACTTCAAACAATACCTGCAAGTTTCTTTGAGCTACTTGATCTCAAAAATGTTGCAATTCTGCCTTGAGTTTCCTATTCTGGGATTGAAAACCTCTATTCTGCCTATAAAGGTTTTGTAGCTTCCTATGTGTTATCACTCTGTAAATTTCCTAAAGGTTGTTAGAAAAGAAGAAATTTGCGGGAGGTAACTTTATCCAACCACTTCGAAGCTAGGATCTAGCCCTACCAGCTTCAGAGAGGGATCTCTCTGTATGATTTAGATATGTTTCAAATTTAAAATATTAGCCTAGGTAAATAAAATATGTTGGTTTTGTTTGTTGTAGTTTTTGTTGGGTTGGCTGAGAGATTTTACACATCCATTGATCTATGGGGTCTGTATCATGAAATAAAATCTAAACCAGAAAGAAAAGAAACTTTTCACAGGGCAAGATAATGTAATCACTGGATTCTTTTAGTAGAATAAATGAGAAATAGCAGAAAAAAGGTGAGAATATCAATTACAACAAAGAAGCAATTAAGAATTTCTTTATTGTAAAATCAGAAGATGACACACTAAAATCTTTTAAAGTCAGAAACAGGGTATACAAAGATAAATACTGCAACATTCGTTACTTTCAAAGATTAGTTTTAGCAAACAGTGTGATAACTAAGAGAGAATAACATTTAACTTAGAAAGGAAAACATCACCAGTGAATACACACAAGAATCCTGTAAAAATGCCTCTTTGTATTAATGGAAGATCTCTTGAAAAATATTACAGTCTGATAGCTTGCAGGGCGTAAAGATCGACCCTCAATACTTCGAAAAGTGAAGTATTTATAACCCAAAATTACAAACGATCCTGTCATTAAAGATCAGGACGTGGTAAATCTATTTTTAGCCTAACTAGCTTAACAAATTACAGAAATCTAGGACACTGTTTGATGATGTGTCACAATTGCATGTTGTTTTCTGGGTGGACCGTTGGTGAGGCCTCGGCATGACCTCGTCTGAATGGATAACTGAGTGGGTTGGGACAGCTCATCAATTACTCTATCAGGTCACAAAGTTCTTCCCATCGAAGATGATTGGGAACACTAACCTTGAGTAACCTTCGGTAGACTTCATCCATCTCTGTGTACTTGGAAAAAGTAGGATTGGTGATGAAGATATACCAAATCTCATGTTGAATGCTGATGTCCAACTGAAGTGCGTCTAGGAATGCTTTGCCAGTGATGCTTCCTTGAATCCCTGAAAATTTTGAACTATCCTTAGCCACATCATCTAATCTCTTTTTGTAATTTGGGAGCGTCATCAATTTGTCATTTATCACCTTCAAACCAGGAAGACCTTTCTTCTGTAGGGCCTCAATCTTGCTAAAAAACCTTTGTACCCCTAGGTCCATGGCCTGAACCTTTTCTTCTAGCTGTAGCATCAGTCCTCTCTTGGTCAAGACTCTTTTGACCTCAAGGATGGTCTCTGTTCTATCCTCAATTCTCATCTCTTCTAGCTCCTGTCTGGTTTTAGAATTCAAGAATTTGATGATTTCATTAGCCTGTGTGGGCATCTCTCCCAGTTCTAATCTTATCTTCTCGATGGCTTGTTTACTTCTCTACACCAATTCATTTTGCTCAAACATAATCTATATCATTGGCCATATTTCGTTCATAGACTTAGTGATGTTTATCCAGACACTTTCTTTGACTTCGGTCAGTGTTTTACCTGCCATTGTTTGCTTCTGGAGCTGTTGTAACTCTTGTTTGAGCTGGTCTGACACCTGTTTTTCCTTAGAGAAGCTGGTTTGATAAGAACATTTGATTTCCTGAAGGTTCTCAATCTCCTTTTTGAGCCTGCTAATCTCTGTCTCCTGCAGATTCATCTCTTCCATAGATTTGGCCAATTCAACTGTCTTTTCCAGAGATGTCAATGGATTCGCTGATGGGACTTCTGCTAGTGATGTTGTGCTCACTCCTGAGAGTGGAACTGCACTCAATGGAATGACTTCCATGGGTTTCAACTGCTCTTTATCTTTCACTAGCTTCTCCATCTCAGCTTCCATCTCCTTTAGTTGTGCATTTTGTTCCATGATCAGCTTAAGCATGTCATCTTTTTCTCCTTTTGTCTATGCTATTTCCTTTGCCTGCGAGTCTACTATTGGTGGCAGCTTCAATTGTTTCCTCAAAGATGCTATGTCTGCGTTTTTCTTCTTGATCATCTCCTCGACTGCTTTCACATTCGAGGAATCGTACCCGATCTTGAGGACCAGTTCCTCCAATGTCTTGATCCTATTGTCCTTGGCAAAGGATGATATCTTCTCCAACTTCAACTGTGTCTGGACGTTGTTCAGAGACACTTGTAACCTGGAGGCAGTAGTGGAAGCATGTGCCAACGTGGAGAAAACCATTTCTCCAGTTTTCCTATGTAGATCCATTTTATCGATAGGATGCACGTCTTTGGTCTGGAATTCAAAGCTTTCCCTTTTATAGTCGGTGATTACCTTTGGGTCTAGCATCTATGCTTGGAGAAATTCCATGTGCATTCTGCCCTTTCCATGTTGAACGTTGATAGCAGCCAGTGTTGTGTAGTTGACGTCTGCTTCCAGAATTAGGTGTATGTGTTGTTGGTCAGAGTTTGATTCTTTTTCTTGATCAAGTCATATTTCTCAAAGATGCTCAGCTTTGGTCATGTCTTGCCTGGCTAGTTAATTGGTGGAGTATTTGTAGTCTTCTTTGGTAACACAGTGGTTATAATCTGCTTGCTGCTTGTGTTGAGGAGCGACTGATCAACCTCTGTCACTATAGTGGATGGAATTTCCTTTTCTCCAGCCGGGTCAGGAGATGGACTAGTTTTTGGCCTCTTGGTATGCAGTCAGAATTCTTCTAATGATACTTCAGTGACAGGAGGTGATAGATCCTGCCTAGGCCTTTTCTCCTTTGGATCCTGTGGTGTGGTTGTCTGTGATACAGTGACCGGGAGGTCCTATTGTTCTGTTTCAACCAAAGTGTTTGGTTCCCATCCCGTCTGGTTTGCAAATGTTTCTACCTCGGGCCTAGATTCGTGGACATACAAGATATTCTTGTTTTTTATCCTCATCTCTGAAATGATCCCGCACGGATCGTAGTGCCATGTGAAACTCATAAAGAATTTCATTTCCTTCAGCAACCTTTCTTCTTCCTCCCCAATGCCTCGATTGTTGTAGATGAAAGACCCAATCTACCCTTTGATTCTGAGCTATTGCTTCTTCTTTAAAGACATAAAATGAATATCATCCGAGTTTATCATCTGCCTTATGTATTCTAGAGAACAAATTCTGACAGGTAAGTATTTGGGCAGTTTATATGGGGCCAACTCGCACCCATAGACTCTGATCTCAGTGTAATTTTGGTACAAGTACCAATCACCAGTCTTTGTATGATCCGAGAGATGTAGGATCCTATGAACTTCATCATTAATCCTGGGTTCGGGTCTGTTGCTGAGCATACTCACCACTGGGTGGTAGAATTGATAGATGAACTGCTTGAAAATAAATTATGTGGAGTTATGTCTGAGCAGGGAAGTCCATGCGGTTACTGTCTGGGGTCTGCCATCTCCATCCATCTTCTGCATGGAAAAAAAAAAAATTTCTGCTTGGAAGAAAATGAACAGGTATGCCAGTATTAAAGAATACTGGAACATGCCTTCTATGGAAAAATTGACATATTGCTCGTGAATATTGTTCGCCAGGAACGTGCTGAAGTCGAAATGTGTAGTAGGCTTCTCATCGGTGGAGAAAGTAGACAAAAATCCCAGAATGGGTTCATCTACTCATCGATCTGAATAATAACCCAACAAGGCGCATAGGGACGTGATAACCTGGTTTCCTTTGGTTGAGAACATGGAGGAAGGATAAGGGGGATTTGTAGCAGGGACCTGAGTGGATTGTGGAAGAAAAAGCTAAAATATTTGAGCTCTTTGAGGAGAAGTCATCTTCTGGTATAACTCTCTAAGGATTTCAAAGTTAAAAGGTGATGCAGAGTCGGCTTGAGATATTTGCATCATTTGGTCGATGGTTTCTGGAATGATGAGGAAGAGAACTTCCCCAGACGAGGATACGATGGCTCTTTGCTCAGGAATATAGTGGGCTTGGCACTTGAGGGTGAACTCTAGTAAATGGTGAATCCGGGGGAAGAGATACAGGGGTAGGTTGGACTCCCAGAGTCCAATTTCATCACTCTGGTCCAGGAAGACTTCTTTAAGCCATGATTGAAGGTCTGCGAAGTTGAAATCCCACTTAGTGTCTGTGATTAAGTAGTCTTTGTCGTCCAGTGGAATCCTGTTGAGATCGATAGGAGGTGGGAGAAATGGATTCTCCTCTCCTTCTATTTGTTTTGATTTTGGTGCCATTACTGTAACAATACATGCAAATAAAACAATATTAGCAGGGGTGACTATAGATGGGGGCGACTGACTGTAATGGAGAAGAAAATAGGGTAAATTCTCTCGTGCGATGAGTGGGTAAATGGTGAAGGAATGAAGAGTGAGAGTAATTTTGAGTAAACAAGTTTTGTTGGGCACGGGGGACAGGTCAGTTTGTTAACGGATAAGTTATCCAGTAATAAATGGCCAATGGGTCATTTAGAATGTGAGATGCTAGGTGACAACGACTGAGGGATATAGATGGGTGATGTGGAAGTTATCGATTGGGGGAAAAAAAATCATGGTGAGGGGACTTGCCACGAGTGAATGAGGGAGAAGGACTGACAGAGTTATGGGATGTGACTCTTTTGGAAAGGTGGATGATGACGTCAGGAGGTGATGTGGTATGTTAGGCAGTGAGAGGTGGTGGGATTCAGGACCAGTAGATTCACGCCACGTATAGATAGGGGGCTCGCCAGAGTAAGATTCCATTTCGGACCCCCCCCCCCCCACCGTTAAAGGTAGATCAGTCAGGGGGGTCCAAAAAATACCTTGCGCCGTTGATCTACGTGCTTTCCTTTGGACCACAGATCTGTGCACGCTCTTTAACACACTTTTCGGACCCCCCTCCCTCCATTAAAGGAAGAATGGATGGGGGGGTCCGGAATCCAATACAGACTGTAGATATAAGAACCAAAACTTGGGTCGTCCAGATGCACACATGCATTATCAGAGATTCCAGACCCCCCCCCGCTAAAGGTAGAACAGTTGGGGGCGTCCAAAAAGATTTGTCCACCATAGATCTAGGCATGATCATATGGGCCGTTGATACATGAGCAGTGCACAAATGTGGGTGCGAAAGCATATGCACCCTGAAAAACTTAGGATAAGAGAATGTCATGGGGTTTTCCCAAGATTTTACATCTTTACATCACCAAGGGGTTAGGTAAACAACTTTTCAAGCATTCAAAACATGGTCCAACATTGATCATCGAGTTGGTTTTATTGAAGTAAAGCAAACTAGTCTATGTTCTAACCTAACTTCCTATGACAATTAGACCAGATTAAACTGTTGGGATAAGAACTTACTCTACCCTGGGGCTATCTGACCAAGATTAGATAGTCTAGCCAGATTTATTCACTAACTAACCTAGATCACTTGGCTAAGATTAAACAGTTTAGCCAAGCTTATTCACTATTCCTATCAACATCAATTTAAAAGAAATTGGCCATGCTTGAAAAGTATGGACCAAGTCATTGTTATTGCATGGGGCTCTTATTGAAATTCTTTTATGCCCTCTTTTCTTTTTCTTTTTCTTTCTTTTCTTTTTTCTTTTTCTTTCTTTTCTTTTTTCTTTTTCTTTTTCTTTCTTTTCTTTTTCTTTTTCTTTCTTTTCTCAAATTATTTGCAGAATGAAAAATCATTTGACAAACAAAAAACACTAGAGAGATAACATTCCGGTCACCAGTTGATCCTATAAATTATAGGGTGATAACACTATGAAGGGGTTGGGCCTTCCTTTATTCAAACCTTTCCAGGTCAAGGGTATGTGTGTAGCCATCCATGAGCTCTTTCATATAAGCCCTATGAATCATATCTTCTGCTTTAAGATGAGCTATCTCCTTCCTATCATACCTAAGCTGTCTGATCAATCTTTTGAATGTCTGACTATCAGGTGGAGCAGTGACATGCACACTCTCAATAGGTTGTTTCTCGGTCTCCTCTTCCATATGCATAGGAATTTCTTTGTCAACTTCATCAGTCTCCTTGGTGGATTTTCTTTTATCTTTCTTCTTTTGCACAGAGTTTTCCTCTTTTCTTTCCATAGTATTTCCAATGCCTTTACCCTTGTTCTTTTATACAAGGATCTCAGCTAGACACTGCTCTTCAACAACTTCCCTAGGAATTGATGACCTTGTGAAAGGTATTTTACCCTTGATTTTGACTACTGGAGGGGAAGAGGGGAAGAGTATATTCTTCCCTTTATTGGATGTATCTTTAGTAGAAGAAGGAACCTCTTCTAACCCTGGTGGAGGAGGTGGTGAAAAATCTCTTTATGGGGAAGGACAAACTTCCTCCTCAGCTCCTGAAACTTGCTTACCTCTGAAACTTTAACAGGGGCTCTGCCCTTTCTCTTCCTACTGGTCCCTGCTTTAATAGCACTGGTGGGTGATAAAGGACTTTCATTCTATGATTGAGGAGTTGATGCTAGATCCAACTTGAAAGGATAAGTAACAACAAAATGCTCCCATGAAATCTCTTTCTTACCCAATTCCTCAGAGACTAGCATTCTGATCAATCCAGAGTGGAAAAGGGTAGAATCCACATCCTTAGATTTGGATTAAATTATGTCCAACATTTCAAATTTACCAGTAAAATGTAGCAAACTCCTTATGTGGTACTGGTACAATGTGTTAAATCTCCCTTCATATGTAAAATATCTCTGGATGATCTTCAAAATTCTATCAAACTGTTCAATCAATTGACCCCTTGGCACACCTTTAGACAAATCACTAGTTTGATGTTCGGGTTTAAAGAGATCTTTAGCATAGGCTGAACTCAAAGCCATGGCTTTGAACCACTTTTTACTTGTAATGGGGATTCCTTTTGCAGCTAAGATAGAGGCTTCAATCACCTCAAATTCCAAATCCCTAACCTTGGTTCTCCTGCAATCAAAGTGTGATGCAAACTATCTTGTTACCTTTGGATGGCCTCTCTGCACATTCTGGCAGAAAGAGAGGCTTCCCACTCTTTGAAAGACCTCCCATTCCATGGGATCTGTATCAAAAAGATGCATGTCCACAGGTTTTGTCCTAACCACCTTGCCACCTTTGTGTGTTTTCCTCAATTGAGGAGTCTCCATGGATTAGAATGAGATATTTTAAATTCTTATGGGATAGTAATAACCAGGAAGACTTTAAATTGAGCTTCAAATGTACTAGGCTGACCTTTTAAAACAAACTGGTGTTGGTAAGCCAAGCTTGATTGTGGGAATTACACCCTTAAATTTGGACTTGTATTTGAGAGTGTAGACAGTGAGGGGGTAATCCATAATTGGCCCTTTGCAACTGAGTAAAATGATTAACTCAAGAATGAAAGGAATCAGGGGAGACACAGAGGGGTTTAAGCAGCACCACTGGGTAGCGTGGTGTGTATGCAGAGGATAGGCTATTTAGGTGCTTGCAACTTCAGTGGATATGGAAGACAGAAGTAATCAGACCTAGATACAGGCAATGGAGTTCACATGTCTGAAAAAGAGAGAAGACAAGGCTATCATGAAATGATGAGTCCCTTCCAACTATGCAAGCTCGATAAACCAAAACTTGAGCACAATTTTCTTATGAAAAATAATATGCAGAGGAGGCAACACGAGATACCTGTGGAGTAGACACCTGTTGGAATGTTCAGCAAAATCTCAGGATGAATTTGCAAACATTTCAGCCCTCGAATCTACCTCAACATCAAATTTGGTCACACAGTTGTTGCCTGATCAAAAATGTGAGTTTGAACAGTGCAAAATTCATGAATTTTTCAAATAAAAAACCATTATCAGGGCTCGTAAATGCAGGATCTCAGAGGTATCTTTAACCAACTCCTAGCATTGAAAAAAAGGAACATGACATCAATCGTGGTAATCATAACTCATGGTGGAAATCATGATGAACGGTTAAGGCACTACGGAACCGCCTGATGAGTGAGCAACGCTCCAGTTTTGAAAAATGATTGGACAAGTAAGCAAGGACAACAAGGCATGCTCACGAGGTCATGATTGAGGAGAATGGTGTGTCTCATCAGTCTATTCATGGGAGGGGAGGGATCGATCCTAATGACACATCATGAAGGGGTCCAAAACTTTAAGTCATGAAATAACAAGGGTTTAAGTCCAAAAAATCAATTTGAGGATCAAACATGAGCTATTACTCAAAAGTTTATTTATCTAAGGGGACCTAACAAACATAACTTTAAAGGGATGAAAATTAAAAAATTAAAATCTAAGGCTTAAAAAGGATTAAAACAAACTAAAAGACCCAAGGCAATTTAGTGTGATAACATGTTCCTCAACATTTATTTGGTGACCATATTGGGGATATCTTCAATATCTCTCTGGTTGATTATAAACTTTCTTTTCATTGAATATATTTATATTTCTGATATCTTTTCTTTGACTGTTTCATTCCTTCATGACTGTACCTGTTGCAAGGGAACCCAATATTGAGCCCGGTCTTAAATATCAGACCAACATTGCTTTAACCTTGTTTAATACCATCTTAGAGAGCACTAATACCCAGGTTGAGCTTGAACACTCATGGGTATAAGTTTAACAAGACATAAGTGTCCAATAACATTGGGAAGCTAGCCAAAGACAACCTAGGAATCAACTTTAGCTTTCGTTTTCCTACAATTTGGTTCTTCTTTTCATGTCCTTAAACCATCGTATCTCTAGGAGAAGAAGCGGTTTATCTCCTGAGATTAATCCTATTTATGAAATAGGAAGAAGAAACATTGTTTTGTCAACCCAACAAAGTAATCAAAGGATAACTTTTTCTGATTCAGCTAGTTCGTCTTTCTCTCCCTTACCTATCGTTCACAAGATGGAATCTAGTGGTGGATCTAGGGGCACTAGAGGTGCTTCTTCATCTGAACCTCCTCATCAGTGATTAGTATCTTATATAGTCACCAAGTCCCTATTCAATCCAATACAAACCCAACCAAAGTCATTAAAAATTATGGGCTTTTTCAGTTTGAAGAAGATGTTACAACTACTTCGTGGCATGTTTTCTCCCCTCTTAACCTAGCACCTACTACTCATACACTTCCTAAATTCAAAGAGAATCTCCCTAGGTGTTCAGGGAATAACATGGTCACTATGAATGAACACTTGGTGGAATTTTCTAATGCCTGTCACAACATAGGAGCCAATGACAATGAAACTTGTATGCGCTTATTTGTTAATTCCCTTGAAGGGAAGGTTGTGGCTGATTTATTTGACCTTCCTCCTAAGATTCTTTCTACTTGGGAGGAATTATTCTATTGTTTCAAATCTACCTATGGGAAATCCAAAATCCCATCTGAGTAGTTACGGGAGTAAAATAACATCGCTTATAAGGATGGTGAAACTATCAAGTCCTTCAACTTGCATTTCACCAAATTATACAACCAGATCCCTAAACTGATTCGCCATCAGAACCAAGTCACTTTCATGTATTATTATAATGAATTACCTTCCCCCTACCTTCATATTCCATAGGAAAAGGCCATTGATAACCTTGGTTCCACTTTGCATACTAGTTTAGAGTATGAAGAACAACTCGAAATAATAGGTCTTCCTAAGGGAGACTCAGTTAAACAGACATATATGTCTGTCCTGTTACAGCTTGTACAAGACATGAATAATCTAATGATAACATATGGGCGGAAAGGAAATTTCCCTTCTCTTACCCCTAGGGCCTGATATTCTTCTTCACCACCTTTAAAGAATCTTAATGAAACTAACTTTCAACCTAAAGCTATCATGCCTCGTAGTTGGTGTAACTTTTGTAAGGAACACCATGAGGAAAGTACATGTGAAGTAAAGAAGAGTGCTAGAGATAAAATATTTGGTAAAAGACCTGGAACTACCATTGTTGTTCTAGAATTTGCAGATCCATAGGATGTTATGATCATAAATACTAGGTATAAATCCTATGCTCCAAAAGGTAATTATGATCGTCCTCGCACTTCTTCCATCCCTAGCTCATCTTCGCCAGTTTTTATTGTTCAGGTTTCTAAAGATCCTGATAGTCAAGGAACTAACTCACCTCTTCACACTTCCAAATAAAAAATTCTCAATCAATTGGCTAATATAAAATAATATGCTACCCTCTTGGACATGGTTGTCGTCCCTGAGCAACAAAAGCATCTGAATTTTTTTATGGAAAGAAAAGCTTCCATTTTATCCAAGTTATTTGAAGAGGTATACGAAGAGGATTCAACTGTAAATAAATTAGGTGTACATAACTTTAGGCACCCTGTAAAAAAAACCCCATTTTATATTTTTGTAAAGATTATGGACAAGATTTCCCATTGTTGTGTCATTGACGGAGGTTCAAGCCTAAGTGTAATGTCGAAAATTATTATGCAAGAGCTAGGCTTGTCCTGTACAAATGAAAATTCTAGAAGCATGCTCTCTTATAATAGTTTACAATAAATGACCATAGGTGAAATCACAGATGTGACCTTGGTTTTTTGTGCGCACCCTGAAATAAGGACAATCCTTAATATTTAGGTAATTGATATGCCAGTGAGTAATTACTCGATCATCTTAGGAAGATATTTGAAAGATTTGATGGGTAGATACCTCTCACTCGATGGGACACACTTATCCATTCCTCGGAATGGTAAAAACATCACAGTCTTAAGGGAGGGGAGAATTTCACCTTATATAGAAATCATCCCACAACCTAATGTGAATTATATCGAAGAGGACCTAGGAGTGTACTCCATATTTGGTGATGAGTATAACACTCCCTTGGAACAAATAGACATAGAGGATGGGATGTGGCATATGCACTTTGATGGTTCATTCTCCAATGAAGGAAACATAGATGGTATTATCTCGTACTCTCCTGTGGGTAAAATTCATAACTTTTCCTATAGGTTAAAGTTTTCTTGCACAAACAATATCATTGAATTTGAAGCGTTACTGCTAGGCATTGAAAATGCCTATAATCTAGGTTGTGGTCACCTTAGAGTTTTTGGGGATTCTGAACTTGTTGTAAACCTTCTACGTAATACATATTCTCCTAGAAACAAGTTAATGAAATGTTACACCCAAACTATTTGGGAACTGATTTCGAACTTGTTATCTTTCAACATCACTCATGTTAAAATGGAATTGAATTCAATGGATGATAGGTTAGCTGTTTTTGCATCCTCTCCTACTCGACAACTTCTGCTACAAAGAACTGATTTCACCTTTCAATCTTTGTATTGTCCACATATCCTGGACAATATAGATTCATGGTAGGTCTTCCCTAGTCATGAGATCATTTGTGCTTTCATTCAAAATGAACCTTATAATCCTAAGGAAATTATATCAATGGAAGATAACAAAATTCATAAGGGCTTGACTCCTCTAGAAAGTTCATTTTCATCGAGTGATGTAGGCAACAAAGAAAAAACTAAAGAAGAGTAGTCGAAAAGGAAAGTGTTTGAAACCATTTCCTTGAACATTGGAACACCCGAGTCTCCAAAGAACATTAAAATAGGTCCCCAATGTTCTGATGAAGAAAAAATGAAGTTCACTAAGTTGCTTGGGGAATTTCAAGATGTTTTTTCTTGTTCTTATGAGGATCTTCGTGGTTTTGATCCTACTATTATAAAACATGCCATCCCTATCAAGGAAGGCATAAAACCAGTAAGGAAAAAAAAGAGACCCATTAACCCTGCACTAAAAGCAACTATTTGGAAGGAGGTGGAAAAAATCTTGAACACTGGGATAATTTTCCCTGTTAAGTACTCTAAGTGGGTTTCTAATTTGGTTCTCATCCAGAAAGAAACATGTCATATATGATATAAGATCATTCCTTTTCTTGGAAAAATGATGTCGAAAAATGATTTTGTAGGGATCAAGAAAGAAATCAGTTCCTCACCAGTTTTGGCGAAGCCGGATTTTGAGAAAGAATTTATGATATATACTAATGCCACAAAGGAAGTAGTTTTTGCTACCCCCCTTGAATGTGATGACCAAGGTAATGAAAAACCAGTGGCTTACATGAGTCAAAGCTTGTCTGGTGAAGAGTTAAAATATTCTTTTATTGAAAAGCATGCTTTCATTCTTGTTAAAGCTGTTGAAAAGTTTCGCCACTTCATCTTAGGTAAGCATACACTGGTAAAAATCCCTTTACCTGTTGTCAATTTTTTACTCTCATAGACTTATCTTTCAGGAAACCTTGCACATTGGCTTGCCAAGATTCAAGAGCATGATATGACCATCATGACTTCTAAAACTATCAATGGACGTGACTTATCCCTTCACTTAGCTCAACATGTTGATGTGAGTGAAGAAATTGATGAACATGATAGCTCTCTATCAGTATTGTTTTACATTAACAATCAAATCCTTCTTGTGTCTGAACATCCTTGGTATAAATATTTTTTTTACTACATGAAAAATCAAAGATGTCCAGATAACTTAGACACTCATCAAAGAAGAAGGCTCTACCTCGAATCTGCTAGATACGTCATTATAGGAGACTTCTTGTTTAGAAGATCTATAGATGGTATGTTACTTCGATGTGTGAACAATGAGGAAGCACATAAATTGTTGCAAGAGACTCATGGTTCTTCGAATTTTGTTATTCATATAGGAGGTCACTTTTCTACTAAAACCACTGCTTTTAAAATTACCAAGAAAGGGTACTATTGGCCTTCAATCTTTCGTGATTCTTATAATTTTTCAAGATCTTGTGACAAGTGCCAAAAAATTGTTGGGAAAGAATGTCTTTATGTTATTCCTTTGCATCTTGTCATCCCTGAATTTCCTTTCTCAAAATGGGGTTTGGACTTTATTGGTCCTATTAATCCTCCATCTTCAGTAGGGCAAGTTTTTATCTTGATAGACACAAAATATTTTACGAAATGGACTGAAGTTGTCCTACTTAAAAATTCACAGGATGAGCAGATGATTTATTTTCTTGAAAATAATATTTTTCCCATATTTGGACTTCCTTTGGAAATTATTATAGATAATGGTCCTGCCTTTATTTCTGCTAAGCTGACCCAATTTTTAGCTAAGTTTGGTGTTAAACAATTTACTTCGTCAACTTATTATACCCAAGGTAATGGGCAGGCCGAGTGTACCAACACGAATATGGTAAGAATTATCAAGAATCTCATTGAAGATAATCCTTGTCAATGGCACATTCTCCTCACTTACGCCCTTTGGGAAGATCGCACTACCACCAAGGTGAGCACTGGTTGCACTCATTTCCATCTTGTTTATGGTGAATAAGCCATTCTTCCTACCGAGCTAGAACTTTCCTCTCTAAGGTTAATGCTATAGGTCGAAGAATTAAATTCTTTTGATGTTTCTCAAAGAATGAATGCACTTTTGGCTTTAGAGGAGCAAAGGACATTTGCCTTGGATAATATAAAGAGAAGACATCAGGCTATTAAAATATATTTCAACAAAAGTGTCAAGGCTATCAAATTTAAAGTCAATAAGAAAGTACTATTGTGGGATTCAACTCATGTTGATAGAGGAAGGCATTCAAAGTTCCAAAAATTATGGCTGGGTCCGTTTAAAATCACTTTTGTCATGGGCACAGATTCTTACATTCTAAAGGACTTACACGAGAGATTGTTTTCCTATAGCACTAATGATTCCCACTTAAAACACTACGTGGAACCAACTTAAAAGTTTTAACGTTGTATGGAGTGTTTTCTATATAATAGTTTGTTTTTTTGCTTCGATTCTACATTTTTTCTGTTACATTTATGTCATTTCATTCTTTTTTTTTTCAATTCTGTTTTTTTCATTTCTGCTATGACATTTATTGCTATTTGTTTTCATTTGACTTCATTTCTTGTCAAAATAAAATGTTGGATCAGTTTTGTCACAAAGATGCTATTATGAAAGGTATTGTTAATCAATAACAATCAAGTTACACAACTGTTACGATGTTCCCCTTGGAAGCATCATCGAAATTGGTATCTGCTTCAACTGTTGTTTTATAAGATAATTGGATTTATCCCTCTTCTTCTTTCCTTTTATTCCATCCATTTCAATATTCAAAAGATAATATCAAAAAACAATTCTCCTTGAAGTCAAGAACACTTTACTATCATTAATTGAATGATTATGCTTACACTGATAAACCCCCTCACACTTAACACTTTCCATGAGTTATTTCCAAATTCCCAGTCATTTTCCCTTAAATATGCTCACTTCCCTCTGTGGCATAATCATTTTGATGTATATCTTCTTGATACGATGTTACTGTTCTGCGAAACTAGGCATTTTTAGTTCTTAATATGTTGGAAACAAATTTCCCTATGGAGTCACTAGTTTGTTGACAATTAAAATCGCAACGATGAATTTTGCCCGCAAAGGATTGCTAAAGCGCTATTATTTAATTATGATAATAATATAATACTAGTAGGTGGGACCCCCTTGTACACTAGAGGTGCAAGGATAGACATATTACACATATTTTGATGTTGTTATGATGTTTCCTACACAGTCCTACATTTTTTATGATGCAGTCTTGGTTTCATTTGGCATGATAATGAGTGGTTAATGCATTATTTTTTAATGTTGTTGGTAATCACTTGCGACATAGAATAGTTCCCATGGGTATGAGGATCATTTTGTTTATAGGTGATATGTTATAACCTTGTTACTAATTCATATATTGATTACTTATCCACATATATGCAAGGAATAATAAAATGGGAGCTAGCTCAAACAAAAGAAAAGAAACTAAGGAAAATTTCTAAAGCTATGGTAAAAAAACTACATGTAAACTTCAAATAAAGCTATGGAAAAATGATTATGTATAGACCTTGTGACAATGGTCAACCTATCTATTGTATTAGGTCTCTAGTTAAAGGACTATGAAAATTTTATTTAAGTTGAATGGAGGCATATATAGAAACGTTGATATTTGATTATCGTGGAATTATGGTAGATGTTAACATATATATGAGATATCTTGGGTGGTGCACATGAAATAAATATGTTCTCAGATCTTACGATGGATTGGCATTTATTATGCATTGGTTATATGGATTCATTTAATGGTGAATGTACTGTTAGTGGGATGTATCATACATGGAATTAAATGGGGCCAAGTGAGGAAGCGACGTGCATTTACTGCACATCACTTCAAACCTCCCTATCACCCGTCACCCTAGCATTGTTGCATTGTTTCTCTGTTGGTTGTGAAGATCCATGTTTTCAGGATTGGCAAGGGAAAACTCAACCGGTTCACCATTGAAACAATTTTCTCATAGGTATGGCTATGAAATTTCCATCGATGATGGACTCTCTACTTTATGAATCAAATGGTGGCTCAGGAATGCATGGATTTTTTGTTATCTTGAGTTTTTCGACTGTGTGTAAATATGGTGTTATGTTTTTCTGTGATGACTGTGAAATGTTGATATTTGTAAGCAAAGTAATTGGTATTATTGAATGCAAAGGTTGCACATTGGTTATTTGCTCGGTCGGTGTTATTTTTTATGATGGTTCTGTGTGGAATAATGGTGACATTGGTGAAATGAAGCTCTAAGTTTGATGGTTGAGGGTTTTTAACCATTGTTCTGTGTATCAGTGGATGTCAACTTGTTTTCCCTCTCAGTCGTTGTTGTAGTATTGATCCAGTTGCAGGGAAATTGTCGATTGTTGGGTGCTTCTGTTATTTAAACACCGAAATGTTGTTGATGGCCCATTCTTTACTGTCTCTTCACCGAAAATCTTTCCAAAGGTCCAATCTTGCTTGACCCGAATGTTAATGGAGGCCTGTGTGGGTATCGAATTGATACGAGTTAAATCTTGGCTTTCTTTCACAAAGAATGTTGTGTTTCATCACTTTCAATTGTTCTCATAGGTTATCAACCTCTCGGGTGTTGGAAAGTGACATTATTTCTCTGTGTTTTGAGTACCCTCCACTATTTAAGTTAACCCTCGTTCCTCTATGAAACGTGTTAGAGGCACATGTGTGCAACTAGGTTGTTTTAATCAAATTACTTTTTTATCTCCTCGAGCGTTCACTTATGATTTTGTCAAAGGATTGGAAGTATAAGACAAAAAACTGTGTTTTTTTTAGAAGAGCGTGGCTCTCTGTTTTCAAGATTACATTGTGGTTTGTGGTTTATTAATCGATGGAAAATGAATATGAGGATTTGAAAGACCATTATCTCTCTATGTTTTTAAAAATTACAAGAAGGATTTCGTTGCCTCTCTGCATTTAATTTTTTAAGACCCCGACTCAGAGTCTGACTGCCTCTACTCTCCTCGAGCACCTTCTGGGGTTTGTCAAATTTTTGGTTATTAGTTTAATGATTGTGGGGGTTTGAAGACATGTGCTCCCTCGTTTATAAACCCATCCTTTTGGTCGAATCTTTGTGTGGTCCTTTTGTGATGAATTGGTTTGAACAAATAAGAAATAAAATGAGTGGCTGCATACAGTTAAGAGTTGTCTTTCTATTCGTTTATGGTCTCGATCATTGTGTTTAATCTAGTATAATCTTGATTCCATAAGAAGACACATGTGTGAGTTTTACCAAGCCCAATTAGGTTTCTGGCAAGTTAAAAGAGGTGTCTGTGTGTCAATTTAGTTATGTTCACGTCATATATGATATGGTTCTATGGGAATCATCGTGAAGACTATCATTTGTTTTTAAAAGAAGTTTACATATGTTGATGCACACAGAAAGAAAGCTCAAGGTTCCATTTTATTTTGAGTTGGTTGTTGTTGTCGATTCAATATTGTATCGACTATATGATTGAAGACATTGTGTTATGATTGGTCTCTCGTGTATGCTCTTAATTCTGTCTGTGATTGAAAAGGCACTTGTGTATACTAAATCGGGCCAAATTGTTGATTAGAGGACAATGACCGTTGATTGTTTATCATGGTGCATTATTGATTATCAGGGATAAATGTTGGGAATAATATAACAAGAATTGTTGTGCATGTTTTGTTTATTTTAAAAAGAAGAGATCGGTGTTAGTATATATAGTACTTTCAAATGGAAAATGTTTACATAATTTATAATGCACAAACTATTATAAAATAAGGATTTCTAGGAAATTTAATTATTATTGAGACAACAAGCAGTTGTATACAATTGAGGAACAATGAATGTTTTGGTCTTGGAGGTGGATTCTTTTTGGATGCCATTTTGAAAAAGAATTATGTTAGTTGGTTGATTTAATTTATTTTATGAATAGTATCCATCTAATTCCCTTTCTTTTTCTCACTTTTTCGCTCATTACAAATCCTCTCACGATCCCAAATTCATTTTGCAATCCCTATTCACTAAAATTAAATTAAAACTATGTATGACAACGATTAAAAAATAACACAGAGATAGATGACAACTGATATGTTTTTATTATTGTTGCACAATAAAATTTTTAATGAATTGTTGACCAGTAATCATGTTCTTATTCCCTTCATTTTCTCACTTTTTCACTCAATACAATCCCCTCAGATATCCCTGAACCCTAATTCACCCCCTTCTCATTGACAATTATTAAATGAATTTTATGGATGGGATTGCATGGGTCTGATGTGATTGTTGAGCCAAACTTTGTTTGATATTAAGAGAATGTCATGTATGATCTGTTTAAGAAGCTAGTTCCTAATAATTGTTGCATACATGATGAGATTCTTCAGCAGAGGAATTCATGGCTGAAATAATAGGGGCAAAGAAAATTGGAACAGAGGGCCTAGAAGGCCCAGATTCTCAATACATTTCGATGCAGATCCTCAAGAGTTAAACCATCTCTTTCAAGTTGTATTTTTCAATTACATTGGACAAGGGCTAGTCCATCCTAAACCAGAGAGGCCTCCCTTCCAACCCCAGTATGTAATTGGTATCCCCGTGCCCCCTCATGTTTTGTTTCAACCTAGAGTTCTCGAGAATGACAGATGGCAGGAGATTGTTCACCCAACAGTCTCCCACCATCGTGGCTGAATTTTTTTTTCTTTACCTGCTCCTCCTCCAACTGTTAACCCAAATGTCTACATTTCCCCTGCACACTCACCTGTATAGTCCTCCCACACAAGAAAAAGACTCTAAACTGAAGCCCACCACATGCATGAGAAAGGAAAAGGTGGTGCTGCCCCCTCCTCTTCCTCAAGTGATTCAACCAAATTTATATCATCCTGTATGCACTTGAGAGATGACTGTTCCCATGTCCTCAATGAGATCAAGCCTCAAGGTTCTACACAACCTAGGGCTAATTCAGGGAAGTCAAAAGGGGATAGCAACAACAAAAGAAAAATTGCCTCTCAAAGTGGCAAATACGGTTTTTGATTATGTTTTATTATTTTTTTATTGAGGGCACTGGATTGCTGAAGGTTTTGGACAAAAAACCATTTTTGGATATTTTGGATATTATATGTTTGGATATGATCTGAAATATCATTGATATTTAATTTTCAAATTATGGAAATGATAATGGGAGCCACAAGGAGGGATGTGTTTGATTTATTTTCTAGTTATGTTTATTTTTGTTAAGAAATTAAAGGGAGTCACAAAGGGTCCCACAAACTAGTTATTATTTATTAAAAGACCTTTATTATTATTATTGTTGTTAATTCTTCCCCTAAAATAAAAGTTAGTTGATTTTTAGTTAAATTAACTAAATGAAGTAGTTGAACTACTTCAACTAATTTGGAATGCATAAAAGCTAAATGAGAAGGAAGAATAGGAGGATAAAAGAAGGAGAAAAGATACTAAGGTTTGGTCTTACGTTTTATTGAGATATTTCATTTTTCATTCATTCTTCAATTCATCAAAGGCCTAATTCTCTTTTATGACAACAAGGTCCTATTGTAGACAACATGGTTCAAAGCTGAATCATATCATTCAGACACTTGTTTTCAAAGGCGTTGATCTATCTTTTATAGTCTGTGTAGACTTGTCTGTTTATGAATTAAATTTCATGGCTGATAAAGGATATTGTGCATATTCAAGTGGGAAGCAGTCTGTGGCAAGCTGATCCAGATTTTAAAGTTCAGTTTTTACTTCTTGTCAGAGTCCTTTTGTATGGTTTTCATCGGGGATATCTAAGTTTGACCTTGGTCCATTCCCCCCACATGGATTTTGTAAAGAGAACAATTATTTTGATTTCTTGGAATGAAATAAAGCAATTGCTATTTTGTCTCATATGTGTTCATATGTGACTTGGTATTTTTTCTTTTGATCTCCACCTTTTATTTTGCAATCTGATATATTCAGAAAATTGTATAAAAAATGTTACATTTTTGCAACAATTGCTTATTCAAAAAATCAACCTAAGCACTTGTAATTAATACTTGTGGATTGGGAAACACGTTTGAGGCTATAAACATAGGGTAACATTCGCGAATATCTTTCCTTAGCCAAGTAAGATGTGAAAATTCTTCAGTAAGATAATTTCATATATGTTCCTCAACAAAGAGTTTAATCTGATGGATGGAATCGTTGAACCTAAACTTTTCCTCAATCAGACAAGAAGCCTCTTGTGCTTCTTCCAAGTTTGACGGTAATCGATGCATGAGGGTAAATTGCAAATTTCCCTCTAAGGAGTTTAAGTAATTCTAGAGAATAACACTTTTTGGGTTAAAGTTGGGTTGGAGTTTGCTAAGGAGAATATTGAACCTATCATTGAAATCCCTAATACTCTCATTGGTTCCTTTTCAAATTTTGAGGTATTGAGAGTAGAAGAAATCTATAATTTCCTTTTTACACTGCCTCCTTTTGAAAGCTCATTCTAGATCCTCAGGGGTTTTGAAGCTGCCACTTGGTTGAGTGTTAATCCATTTTCTGGCAGTTCCGGTGAGTGAGCTTGCAAAGAGCCTCATAAAGCTGTCAGGGTGTTCTTGTTCGGATTGGTGAAATTCAAACCCTTCACAAAACTTGGTCCAATGTGAGTTACCATAGGATCCTTCCTCTCATGAAAATATAGGTATCAAAGAATCAACATTCTTGGGTAGATCATGAAATCCTCATATTGAACAATCAACACACCCTAAAAATCCTTATCATTTTTTTTGCTTTTTGGGTACCACTTGATCTTCTGCACTGTCTGATTCAATTTCATTTTGTGAAATGTTTTGTCTTTTCTTATTTTTATGAATCTCATCACCTATTCAAGTTTGTTTGAAATTATGAAACCCCATGACTAAAAGACCTTAACACCTGAATTAAGAATCGATAGACAAACAATGCACCCAACGCACTCAGGTTTGATGTCAGAAAGAATTCAAGTAAGAAAAGAAACCACTCAGAAAACCATGATAGCCGAGCATTGATCTTCACCAGCATTGGCAGAAGGAAGGTTTTGTTTACATAATTTTTTTCACATAAAGGTTCGAGAGATAGTCGATCCCCTTCGGCATGAGTAAAATACGAGGACATATGTTAATGAAGGAAGAAAAGAAATTGTTAATAGACGATGCCTGACGCACTTTATCGGGATCGGAGAAAATCCAGAAGGATCATAACAAACATTTTTGAATACGATAAATTTATCTTCGATCGTCAATCCCTGGTGTGGTTTTGGCACTAGGACTTTTTCGAGGGAGCCGATCTGAGAGTGCTTTGGTAGGTTATCGTTGATTGTCGATCCTTGACACTTTTTCGGAATCTGCATGATAAGGTTTTTTATAGCTTAAGGAAAGTCCCGACTTCGATTAATACGAATGAATTAAGTCACTGGTCTCGAATGCCACGTGTCTTTACTGGGTAAGATAATTTGTATGGTCTAGTTGTATCCCGAGTCATTTTTGGTTCCCTAGGTCCTAGTCACACCTCTGAGTCAGCTTCACCGCGTCAGCACTGTATGGTAAGATTGTTCGGTGTCGTAGCTTTGCAGGAGGATATCAATGAAAATGTTCATAGCATAATCCCAACCCTTGATTGATCCACTGAAAGAAGAACACGATGAGACATTTTCAGCATTAGATACAATCAGATTTTGGGCATTTAAGGAGCTAATTAATACCCGATCCGGTATTAGTTTCCACCTTGTGCACCAATCAAGATAACCTTTTGAAAACACCAATAGACCACATCACCACCCGCGCCGCTGCCATCAACCCATGAGGAATTTAAGTTCTAAAGATTCGACGATATATTTATTGGAAATTCACTCATAATCCGAATTGAATGCTTGATGCGACACAGTAAGATATTTCTTATTTAAAATCTCTTGAACCATTGTGAAAAAATTCATCCTTCACATAAGAGAATTCCAGAATGTTCGAAGGAGCAAAAAGATCAACTTGAAGGCTGTATCGACCCCATGATTATAAAAAAACTAGGTTTTAACAAGCTTCAGAGGTATGTATCCAAGTCTGTCAATTCAATGGCTATAATTTATATGTCTTTGTCCGGTTTTTACACAGTCTCTAAAACTATGCTTAATTTGCAGGAACAATGCCGTCGAGAAATCCAACCACTAGACACTCGTCGAGAGCACCAAAGATAAAAGAACCAGAGACAGGCGAAGCCTCTTCTCTAGGGATCACGAGGAAATTAGAGTACATCCCTAGGCTGGATCTTGTCGTCAAGACAACAATAAAGAAGGTTTTCATCCAACCTCCAGCCTTTGGCGATACAGAGGAAAGCACCAGATCCAAGGTGGCTCTCTCACAGTGGGGGGACCTATTTAAAAGGATAAACCGAGAATAATACCTAGAATATGTCCCACACAGTGATTTGGACATAAGGGCACTCAATGACTAGGTGTTGTTGAACATCTGATGGTCGTATCTACACATGGTGGCAAGAAGAACCCCCATTTTCCCCTGCATAGAGGTCATGAAGTGGCTCATCGACCACACAGACACACAAAAATGTTTAATCAAAGTTGACAATGGTGGGTGTGTCGGAGTTTTCCTCCTGTTATAAGTTCAGAAATATTACAAACTCGGAGACCTAGAGGAGTTACTAAACATAGACTTCGTGGTGAAGTTATATGAAAGCCACGATACCAGTCGGGTGATGGAATCATGGTGGAGGGAGGACAAAAATTTTACCATCCGGAGCACTGGCTGGTATGGGACGATTAACTTAAGGGAGCCATGTGTCTATTTGATGGACCTCATCTACCAGTTGTATGAAGAGAAATATTTCTCCAGTTTTTCGGAAGCATGGATGCCTTTGGCATACAGAGTTGCGATCGTTGGGTGCAACTTCAACTAGGGAGAAATAATTTCCAAGAAACTAAGCACCTGTGTCCAGTAGGCTCAGACATCGAAGGAAGGGGAAGCACAAACTTTTTACATCACTCCATACCTGCTCGATGTCATGTGTGCTAGTAACGTCTTCGACGACATGAATCTGAGCTGGCATGTTGCAGAGCTCCTGGTCCAAGTCTACTTCAATGTACTATGGGAAAACAATTATAAGAAATCTTACTCCCTCATATGCAATGAATTCATCACCTAAATTTATTTTATTCTTTTTAAGAAGGAAGGCCCAAGGCTATCAACGACAACCAAGAAAATGATATCCAAGGTAGGCCATTGGTATTTGGACGAGTGTGCCACCTACATCAAGGTGTTCGGGGGCACCGTACCACCACATATCCTACCAGATCATGTCCCAGATTGGCTCGTCGTAGGAGAAATATGTTATCAGACCATCTTGCAAGGCTATAATGCCACCCTGGTCAAAGACAAGAAAAGTTCTTATTCCCTATGGTTTCCATGTAGGGTTCTATTCGGTAAAGGATACCACTCAAGACAAATAAGAAGGGCTAAGCCAACTCAAATTCATATTCCCGACGGGTCGATTATGCAAGCATGATCCAAAGGGTCTAGTCTTGCAACATGCTTCACAGGTGTCGTCCTACTGGTCGTATGCTCACAATAAGTTCGAAGACGAAGTCTTCATAGAGAACGCCCAGGACTGGGACGAGGTGGTGCAAAGGATGGCTGACCCAAAAATGACTAGGTTCAAGGACATGAACATGGATGAACAAGAGGAAAAAATAGAGAAGTCGACTCAAGAGGCCCTCAGAGCTAGGGAAGAAATCATAGCGACAGAGGCAACAGAGGTGAAAGACAAGGGATTTTCTTTGACACCCGAGGCACTGGAAAGGGGATTGCTCCTAATGGAACAGGCATAGAGAGTAATTGATCAGTTGTAGAATGAAATGAACTTCATAGAGATGACAAGGGTTCCTATTGACAACCCAATCAAAATCCGGGAAGGACCAAGCGACCCAGAGCCGATACAAATTAAAGAGACCACAGGGTTGGATAACCCTAAAGTTTCAGCGCCACAGGTTGGATCACCAGGGGGAATTTTGGCTCATCCCAAGATAGAAAGGACATTAGTGAGAGAAAGTGCACCAAACCCCCTACACAACTTAATAAATATCTATGATGATGAGGATGGTTCAGAGGTTTCCCTCATGACTCCGGTATAGGCCACAGAGGAAAAGGAACCTGAGAAAGCATCTTCCCAAGCTCCCGATGCTCAAACTCAAATCCTTCCAAAGATCAAGTAGGAGGTCGAAAGTGTCTTAGACACTGAGCTACTCACTGCATTGGGGACCCAAGTGGATAGCCCAAAGTACAAGCTAGGGTCGGGGGAACAAGAGAAAGAAATTCCATAGCAGGAAATTGACATCTCAAGAGATGACTATCAAGTAAGTACTGAGCCTACCCTTGATGCATAAATTTTGGCCAATACCTTATCTCCCGATGAGAAACAACCAGAGGTCAACCTTTCAGAACACACATAGGAGGTTCAAAAACCCATTCTTGAATAGATATACATCATCCGGAGCCTGGGAAACACACTTACTTGGGGAGAGCATCAAATCCCCGATCCCATGGATGAGGTCGCTGATAGACAAGCCATCGCCTATGACCGAAAGAGGAAATCCATCATGAAGAGAACCACCAAGAAGAGGAGGCTTACTCTGGACAACTCCATCCTTGTCACCACAGAGGGAAAATTGATTAGCACGAAGCATGCCAAGACATCCGAGCTTATCGATCCAGGGATGGAAATCACATATGCCACCCTGGATAGAGAAAGGAAGGATGAAGATGAGTTGGCCGCTGTGTTGAAGGAGTTGGAGCATATGTGCCACTTGGAGAAATATTATCAGGACTCCATGTAGGCCACAATGTTCTTGAGAAGCGAATTCCAAGATGCCTACAGTAAATTCACGAATGAGCAACGGCTTTTCACTGCAGAGATAACCGATTTCCAAGAAGACACTATTATGGCACTGGAAATGTTCAAGGACATGGAAAGATGGTATGAGAAACCCACCAAGCGGTGGAAAGGATTGATTACATCGGCCCGGTTCAACATGGCCGAGACACCGAAGAGCACAAAATTTAGGTACTAAGGGATAGAAGCGTCGATCGCATAAAGAAGTTGGTCGAATACTGGGTGAAAATGGACCAAGAACCTCATCAGTAAATCCAAGAGAAATGGGCCGAGTGCGAAAGGAGATGGACCAAGATCAATCGGGCGATGAGAGACATCGACCTCCCAAAATTCAGCACACCCGATGACTTTGTCAACTTGCATGACATAGTCAAACTACATGCCAAACAAGATTCATCATGGGTTGTAGAGATAGAAAATGTGGAGAACATCACGCCAAGTCAAGTACAACAGTTCATGGAGCACCCGATCAAGGCTCAGATAGTGTTACAACATTTAAGTTCTAAATTAGTCAAGTATTGGGCACGAGCAATGGAGATAAAGGAGATCCTTTCGGCCCCGATGGACCAACACAGATTCATGTATGCCAACATATGCGAGGAAATCTTTGTCAAATGGTCGGAGTATGAGAAGAGTCATCTACTCAAGTGAAACCATTTGATGACTCTTAGAAGACTAAGAGATGAAAGTGCCATGTGGTGATGTTTTTTTTTACTTAGCTTGCACTTTTGATAGTTATTTTTAGTTAATAATATGTTATAAATAAGAGGATCGACCGGGAAGCAAGAGGTCAATGGTTTTTGTAAAGACCCTCATTTTTTGTAGTAAAGAACTATTTTAGAGCTACCTAAATTGAGAAGTCTTGTTTAGGACCAGAGACAAGTTTGTTTTTTTTTCATCAAAATCGTGTATGATTGGATCTAAGGAAGAATTATTTCTGACTTTGTCTCATGAATAGATGTGGTAACAAGTAAGAGCCTTTGAATCTATTGATAAGTTATCTGATTCAATGTTTTATAGTTCTTGTCTCTAATGATGGAAATTAAATAGTTGTGTTAATGTGTGATTAATGATTAGAGCTAAGGAAACTATTTTTATTGCCATCGTTTATTGCATGTATGTTTCCGAAATTGTATCTCAGTCAATAATTGAAATACCAACAAGTTGATGTATTAGTACTAGGATTTTCATAGGTGTAAGAATCATTGTATGCATGCTTGAGCACGAGGGTTATCCCAAGCTCAACCTTCTTTAGTAGTTAAGAAATCTCCCCTTTTTTACCCAACTAGTTTATACCAGCATTTATCTTGTATCGGACCTTCCTATAAGAGAAAAACATAAAAAGAGAATGTTCAAAATGAAGAAGGATTTTTCACGAGAATATATCCTGTAGATCACTACGTAAATCCCATCAATTAATTGGTTGGATCACATAGATCTAGAGAACCATTCCACCATTAAACACTGTAGAGTCTAATTGGGCCTCGGTGGTGGGTTTGGTTCCTAGTGTTGAGTTAAAGGGATTTAGGACCCCTCAACACCTCCTTGGGTGTTAGCTAAATCCAAAGGGCCAAAGCGTTATTTGTGAGATCATTTAGGAGGACTTATAGGGGTAATAGGGACTACAACAGTAGAGGGAGTGTGTATTGACGTCCACTACGGATCGTCATTTGTGAATTCGCCATATAAGTTTCTTGAAATTATCAAAGGAATGATGGGATCATCCTCATTGGAGTTGCTAGGTAAGCTTTATAAAGTAAATACCTTTGACGGTAAGGCTTATCGAGAAGTGTCATCTTTTAGGAGAATTGACTCAGTGTTCCACGACAACAACACCAAAATTTTATCGCTCAATTTGTACTTATTCCAAAGGATAAGGTTTAGGGAAGGAAAATTGGCATAACGAGAGGTTATCCTATCACTGTCACCTCAATAGGATGTCTCTTTCTATTTAGGGTTGATAGCCCAGGGGAGATGTCCTTGGTGACCTGGGGGTTTGAGAAGGCAAAGGTTAAAGTTTCTATGAAAATGTCCCCTCTCACAAGGCACACTGATAAAAAATTTCCATGGTTTTAACCAATGAAGTAATGAAGAATTAAGATGTACCTTCCTAGAAGAAAGCAACAAGAAAATATATCTATTGCAAGTACAACTTGTTGTTAGTACTTCATAAAACCATGGAATTTATCAATAAAAGAAAATAGTTGATATATGGTGAAGCAAAATATAAATTTGTAGCAGCAATGTTTGTAAGACAATATCTTTACAATAAGTGCTTTAAAATGGCTTCAAAATGACCAAGAATAATTATTATTCAATAACAAAATACTAGCATTTGTCAAAACCAAATACAACAGTGTATTTATCAACTTTCTCAATTGCTTTTAGGTTCTTTTAGTGCTGCAATGGATGGTTGTAGGTTACTTTAGTAACAACAAAAATTAGGTTATTAGATTAGAATATTATAAGGTTAGGAGTAGTTAGTAGAGAGCTTAAGGTAAAGGTTTTGATGGTGGTTTTTGTCTATCACTCAATAGAAAGGATTAGATCAATGATTTTTACGGAAAATGGAGTCTTTTAGGCAACGGAAAATCTTGAAGAAACAAATGATAATAAGAGAACTAAAGGAAAGAGGGGTCAATAGTTGATATGTTGGTAACCCAAGGCTTCAATTACCAAACCCTAGGGGGGAAATAACTACTAGGAAGTAGGTAACCCTGGGCCTTAGTAGTTTTCCTCTTTCTTTATCTCAAAAATTAAGTAAATTACAGCTTAGATGAAGCAAAATGTTCTAGGGTGTTGCAATGGCAAGGCCCTTAGCAAAAGCTTCAAGAAAAATGGCTTTCTAACAAAATCTAGTAGGTGAAAGCTATTAAGGAAAATACAATAACATGTGCTTATCGTCTTAGGATTTTAAGCTAGAAATTTCATAATCTTAGTATAAATGAAAGATAAATGTAACTATAACCATTCAATGAAGAAGAATTGTAGAAAAAATATTTACATCCACCAAGAATCATCTAGAAAATACTCTAGTTGAACACTTCCACCAAGAAAATTGCCAAAATAGTCCAAAATAAGTCTCCTTCAAGAAGTGCGAACTAAATTTCAGTCATATAACCCCAATTAGGGTGAAAATTTCAGACCTCACACTTATGTGAGTGAAAGATCATGAAAAAATACAAGGGAAAATCCTTTATTTATACAGTTACAATGACCAAAATTAGGTCAAAAAGGCTGACCTGGCTAGTTTAGATATAATATCTAGTTTTTAAATTAAATGACAATTTAAAACCCTAAATAAAGAAGAAAATGTGACATCATTCCCTTTTAGGGTGACATTAGGCCTTTATAGTGCAACGTTGGCCTCTAGGAGCAAGACGTTAGGCCTCCCAAGGCCTTTGGATCAAACCACAAGTGCCACTTGGCACACAACTGCCTCCAAAGTGTCCAAAATGTTGGGTGACATCAAGGGTCACAGAGGTGATGTCATGGGCCTTTCAAGGCCTACATCATAGTGAGAAGGGAAATACCCCTTGGGTTTAGGCTTGCCAGGTTGTCTCTGGTAGAACGTCCTACTCTCTCTCTGGTGCAAACCTCTGATCCATCTTTTCCCCTTGCTAGGGTTTCAACATCCATCTGGTGGGATTTTATCCCTATGAAATTCCAAACTAATCATCTCCCCATGTGTACATGTCTGTTGGGTGTGGTCCTTCAACAACAATAAGTACGTCCTCCATGGGATCATAAGTCACAAGGATCATAGAAATTCCAATCACATCTAATAATCAAGTTATTTAAACATGTGCATAAAACCCCCTTTTCCCAGACAAGTCCTCAAAGTCATTATTATATTCTACAAGCCAGGTTTGGAGGGGACGTTAGGATGTCTTATTGGGCTAATTCTCATTGGACGTGGGATGTTTCCAGATGAATAACAATCCAAGCCATGTAAGTGGAAGAGGTGGTAAGGGATGTCTAGGCAATGGGTGTGTTAACACTTTGTAATTTGCCCAAGGTTGCAGAGGCAGTCACAGAGGCAACATCAAACCGCTTGGAGTCCTAGATCTAGCTATCCAAGACTCAGAGAGGGCTCTCTCTGTCTGATCTAACTTGGTTTGGAATAGGGTATTAGGCTAGTTATGATAGATTTGGTTTTGGTTTTTAAATGCTTGGTTAGAACAACGCGAGAAAACCACTGGGCAATGGAGTCAAAGAGGCCGAGGTGATCAATTTACAGAAGTATCAATCTCAAATGAAACAGGGCAAGGTAGACATACTACTAGATTCGGTAAATTTAAATGAAGTGAGATAGAAGAAAAAGATAGAAGATCAATTTAGAAACAGAGCAATGAAGAATTCTACCATTGAATATCAAAAGAAAACATTAATATTGTCCGCAGCCAGAAACAAAGTGTATCTTTCAACAAATTCTGCTCATAAACTTCTGCAAGATAATAAGGAAAGGAAAAAACATATGAAAACAAAGAGACAATTTACAAGAGAAAGCACTTCACCAATAGCCATGACACATGAATCCTGAAAACAATATGTTCTTGTACCCCTACAGATTTAAAAAAAAAAAGGCTCTATGAGCTCATTACAAGCTCATTACAATATTTGGGAAAGTATCCCTTCAATAGGTTCAGACCCTTTTTACATCAAATTTGATCCAATATATAGAAACTGATGGCCACATTAGATTCCTATGAATTGAACCCAGCAACCTACAATAGTGGATATGTCCTTGTCTTTTGGCTGATGATCCGAATGCTAATAGCTTGGGATCTCTACTTCATTTCAAAATAGAAAACAATTACAAAAACCAAATGACACTTGTAAACCGTCTCCTAAAACAAACAAAACAGTAAATTAAAGGAAAATTAAGTTTGGAAACTGTTGCTTGGTTGTCATGAATTTGCTGGAAGGTTGTAGATGCTTATCCCTTGAATTATGGAACTAATGGCCACTTGTCCCTTTGACTTCTTGTCCTCTGTCTGGGAAATAGAGATACTCTACCACGATCCCTCAGCCAAAACCTAAACTTGTATTTGTTCCAACGAATGAGTAACTGTTACCAAATGTGCCTTGTTTCCTGACTACTAAATGGCTCAACCAATGCCTAAACGCTGGGATATTTTGCCATTTGTATTATTTGGATGCCTTGAAAATAGGGATATTCTGCCACATAATCTGGGAGAACAATTCTTTCAATTGTTACCCCAAATCTTGGACAATTATCAGTGAAATGGCATCGTTTGACACTGGTCACTGTTTTTTTTTTTTTTTAAACCAAATACTCTGTTTTTCAAAGAATTTTCCGGATGCTGCCAACTTTGCTAAACAATATTTATGCGAGTGATATCGCCACAGGAGTTATCTCTTCTATTGCAAGAGCAGGAACATTTGCTTGTGTGTGGACCACCTCACCTGACATTTTGTGACAGTGGTGACAATTTTCTCCAATCTAGAAAGAAACAATACAGACCATAGTTCTCTAGTTGTGAAGCAATAATCCTTAAACACTATATCTGACACATCCTGATTACTGATACCATAACCTCGGATTGATCCCTTTTCTATATCAATATAAGTAGATATTTGACAAAAAATGGACAATGCTTCTTTGGTTCTGGGAAACAATTGTGCCCTTGCATTGTTATCAGCAAAAAGATGTAGCCGTTGCTCAGTTGAATTTGTCATTGGCAGAGGAATCACTTGAGATATGGGATAGGAAAACCTATAAGATTCAAGTTTTTTGTCACTGTGAGAATCTACAAATGGGAGAATTCTTGTATCATCAAGTCCTAGAACACATTTCTCCATTATCAGAACCGTTGGACTCTCATATAAAGCATGCTGGTGGGGTACCCGCCAAAGAAGGACCTTCAAACTGGAAGGAGCTTGACATTCTTCCGATTTCCGGAAAACAGGAAGCCGGAAAATAGGAAGCAACTGTGACTATACAATGTGACCATCTCCAGAGTGAAAAGCCAAAAATTTTCCTTCCTTTGTTAATACTATCAACAATTTCCGACATCCGTTATGATCCCTGGTCATTTTTGTTTCCTCAACCTCAATTTACACTCGAAAACTTGAGTAGAAGTCATGCAACGAAAGTAAGTTTAGAGATCCCATATTTCCAGCATTTGCCTGCTTTCACAATGGATAGGAAAACCGCCAGATTTATCTCTGTTCTGACGTTTGTTGTGCATATGAGGTATGGATAGCATCCATGACCAACAGAGATCCCATGGTCAAGAAATCGAGGTTGGCATCGACGACGAGATCTGTAATAGCCTCCAGCGCTTTCTCCAATTCGCGCGCGGTGGTGAGAGCTTCAAAACTGGTGTTGTAACTCTTTAAAATCAGGAAAAATGCCATTAGATACCATCTCGTCTAAGAGACGGAAGGTGAGGTCAACCTGGTTTTGGTTTGTTTGTACAGAGGAAACTTTCCCAAAATCGGAAAACAACAATGCGCTCCTCGGGGTGTATAGGAATTCAAAGTCTAAACCCTTGTCATTAAATCTCTGTCGATCATTCCAACTTGTTCCGTGTTGGATCCTCCTATGGCGTTCGATTATTGATGTGCAAGAGCATCGATTTCCTGTTAATGTTGATGGCAGATGCTCCGGAGCTCCATATCCATGCATAGGCAGCAAAGTAGCAAAATCAATAAGACGTGCTCATTAAAGGCTCAACCTGCAACTACACAACAACACAACTAGCAAAAACTTCATAATGGCTGTGTGAAAAACTAATCGTTTGGGAATCTTCAAATCTTCATTTGCATTTGGCATTTGATGCTTTCCATCTGACAGGTATAGGCGCAAAGACACACCGCCAGATTCGTTTGCAGCATTATCGCCATCAAACTCATCAAAATCCACTGTCGATCCGTCGTCTTGGTTGCATGAAGAAAATGGTAAAGGGATATCAGGAGGGAAATACTGTGTAGACCCTCTCACCCATGACCTTTGTTATGTTACTCAAGTCAGTTTCTCACCGAAATACTGAGACGGGTTTTTACCTGAGCAAGAATAGCAATCGAGGGTGTCCAGGTTGCGCCCTTTGACCTGATACATGTTTTGGATAGCTGCACAATCACTTTGGCGCATGATCTCCACTACATATGGTGCATGATTTCCACTACATATGGCGCATCAACATCTGAACCTACACACATTGGCTGTCAACGCCTGGCCATTACTTGAGACATGAACTCCGGTCGACACCTAGGTGCACAGAGTAACTCTGTGTTTTTATTTTTAAATTTTTGGGGATTAATCCCACATTCATGAGGAGAAAACATATATGAGTATTGATATATGCCAACAGCTACAGTATATTTGATGAAGTGAGCCCAAGGCTATCCACTTGCACTTGCTGTTGATGTTTGGGCTCTACCTTGTGTGTTGTTGCTTTAGTAACCAACATGTGTTGATGTTGGGGCTTACTATCGGTGTTAGGCACTTGGAACTCGACCACTAAATTTTTTATCTAAATAATCTTTAAAGCACCAAAATTATTTATTTAAATTATCTAAATAATCTTTAAAGCACCAAAATTATTTATTTAAAAAAAATTAACCAAAAGTATAATAAACCTTTATTTAAATTTTTATTTAAATAATCTTTGAAGCACCAAAATTATTTATTTAAATTTTTATTTAAATAATCTTTAAAGCACCAAAATTATTTATTTAAATTATCTAAATAATCTTTAAAGCACCAAAATTATTTATTTAAAAAAAATTAACCAAAAGTATAATAAACCTTTATTTAAATTTTTATTTAAATAATCTTTGAAGCACCAAAATTATTTATTTAAAAAAAATAAACCAAAAGTATAATAAACCTTTATTTAAATAATCTTTGAAGCACCCAAATTATTTATTTAAAAAAAATAAACCAAAAGTATAATAAACCTTTATTTAAATAATCTTTGAAGCACCGAAATTATTTATTAAAAAAAAATAAACCAGAAGTATAATAAACCTTGGCCATTAAATTTTTTATTTAAATAATCTTTGAAGCATCGAAATTATTTATTTAAAAAAAATAAACCAAAATTGAAGAACTTTTGCCCAATCACCACCAGGAGAAGTATAATAAACCTGGCAAACGGGTGTTGTAAAGATCCATAATGCAGGAAGATTTTTTATTTACGACATCTCGAGAAGAAGTGCCGAGAGAGTTTTGCCAACTTTGCATTTTCACTATGAGTCATGAACAATCTGCTTTATGCCTGAAGTAGATATCAGTCAGAATACTGATTTTCTATAATTTATAGGGTCCTAACAGCATGCAGTGATGACAGGGGAATGTATGGCTTACCTGTGGGTGCCTCTGAAAAGGGTGAGTTGTACCTTGTCATGGATGCAAATGTTTCCAAGCCCATTCAATGCCTTTTAGCCTTTTTATCTTATTGTTTTTCCTTTCAAGATACTAGTTAGGGGACATTTCCCTGGCATGGTGACTAGTGGTGACAATGTTACCCACAAGCATTTCATGGAGATAAGAAGGTTGGCTCGTGATGAGACTCCCTTTCTCTTGGTTATGCCACCAAGAGCCACTACCCTGGTGTGGTGACCAACTAAATGGTAATGTCATACCACTACATTCCCATGTGTAAATTTTAACCTTGTACAATATTTACTGCAAACAAATTATCAGTAAAAGAACAAAAAAGATTCAATGGAAAATACAAACATTACACAAAGATTTTTCCCCTGGAAACCCAAACCGGGAAAACTAGCATATTCTATATCCATTCATAATGATACATTGTTTACAATACAATATACATATAGGAGCCAACAACATCCAAAACCCTAACCCAGTGGCTTGGATTAGTCAACAACCCTAATTCTTTAACTGGAAATAGAAAAGCATCGGCAAAAAACCATGTGCCGAAAAATGCGCAACAATGCAACACGAAAAATGAGGCAAAAATGTTACACATTTCCCAAGTAAAAAAAGGAGACATTGCTACTCGTGCAAAGAATATAAAACATACCCAACACCATGGACCTAATAGGTTGGCTCGTGATGAGACCCCCTATACTCCAACTAGGTCTTGATTTTATTATTTTATGGGTCCCTTTGTTTCTTGCTGAGAATCCTTTTACTTATTTCTCGGGGATCCCTGAGTGAAGCATATGAAGGTTTTGTTCTTTTGGATTTTATCTTTTTCCAGCTACTTTTACCCTCTAGGCCTTTATCCCCTTCTTCCCACAAGGTAACGTATGTAACCCTTTGCTAGCTTGGCAAACCCAATGCCTGAACCAATGCGTGGGATGAATGAGAGGGAAAAACATGAAAAGTGGAGAGTATGGTGGGAACAGACGATGACCTTTCATGAACCCACCCAGTGGCAACTCAAACCCTATGGGAACCAACTTACTAGAGCATCTTTTCATTCCCCCCAAGTGTGGACAAGTGGAAAGGCATAAGATCCAAGAACACGTTAGAAGTAAAAAGAATTAAATGCACATATTTAAATGTTTTGAGAATCAGAGTGACACATACCATCATACCCGCACTCATTACCTCATGGATCAAGACCCACTGTTGTTGAAGGATCAGGCTGATGGGATGGATGTTGTTGTTGATGACAAGGTGGAGGCGCTGAAACATAAATATGGGCCCTCCAGAGCCAGACTCAAGTCAATATGGCTTTCAATACTTCATGTCTAGGACTTGTGGGCCTCAAGACATAATCTCCTTAGCTATCCCTAGGCTAGGGGATAACAAGTGGTAGATGAAAAGATAACAAAAGAACCGATGAAGATGTTATAACAAAAGTTAAAACATTTATGCTATAGATATCAAAGATAATGGATGCCTTCAAATTGTCTCAATAGAGGGGAAGGGTCACAACCAAAGTGATCCAAAAGAGTAATGAAGTTTAAGAGGAGAATGTACAACATCACCAAATCAACATGAAGATGCCTTAATTTTTTGGAATTTTAGGCCCAAAATAATTGATGGATTGGATTGAAGACATTCAACATTTGTTGAATTTCATGCAA
The DNA here is from genome assembly GCA_032191745.1 of Picea mariana. Taxonomy (NCBI): domain Eukaryota; kingdom Viridiplantae; phylum Streptophyta; class Pinopsida; order Pinales; family Pinaceae; genus Picea; species Picea mariana. The sequence continues at coordinate 38,766 of JASDQU010011612.1, read as the reverse complement.
TTCAAGATGGCATGAGAGTGAATATTGTCTTTGTAATATTGAGGATCTATGCATATTATTCGTGGTAGTAGTTGAACGTGGACATAAAAAAGAGGGAAAATCAAGATCCATCATTGAGAGGAGATGGTCACCAAGTTAAGAGGTAAGTTTTCAACTTCTAAGTATGCATTTAAAATGTATATAAGATTATATCAATTTAAGGACAAGATTAAATGTGTACATCATTATTTTGAATAATTTTGTAAAGTTGTCATGAGAGTTGGTATTGTACAATATAGAGAGGGAGAAATTATGAAATTTGTGAATGGTTTGAATTTGTTAATTAGAAAGAATATTTTTGCAAAGATGATGCATTCATTAGAAAAGCATTTTTATTTAGCCTTCAAAGTGGAGGAAAATCAAATGAAGAGAAACAAATAGAGAAGGTAAAGAGAAGAAAAGGAAAAATAAATTATCCCATTTCTTGAGAAGAATGATAAGAGTCAGAATGGGTTGCATGTAATTGAAAACGAGTTAGTGGACAAGATGTTTGGAGAAGAACATACATATGAGGTGTAAGAAGGTGAGTGTAGCAAGCAAGGAATTTGTTTTCAACTTCTCGAGAAGGAGAAAAGCATGTGTGAAGTGCATGTTGATGATAGCATGCCAAAAGAAGAGAAAAAGAAGGATTTGTAGTAGAAAATACAATGAGAAGATTGAGGTGAAATATTTTATGCATCAAACATAACAATAAATATAGAGTAATAATCTACCTAAAAGAGTGTATGCACATATCGAAGATATTGTTGCACTAGTGGGTGATGTTGCAAAAAAACAATGTGATGGAGTGCAACAGTAGAGTTGCAAGGGAGAGATGTTGCAACAGAGATTGATGTTGTAGCACAAGATGGTGTTGCATAAAAGAGTGGCGTGGAAAGAGAAATGTCATTTCAGGTTGTGTAAACAAGAATGTTTTATTTCTAAAATATTTAATGTGTTGATTTTGTTGCAAGTGAAGTGGAATATTCAACAAAAGAAAAGAAAGTGGAGAAGAAAAGAGAAAACATGTAACAAGCATCTTGCCAAGGTGAAAAACATGTTGAGGTGAAGATGCACTATAATAATACAACAAGGCAACAAAGAAAGTTTGAGGATGATAAAGATGAAGGAACATATGAAAGTCTTAAAAAAGGTTAGGAATGGTGAGAAAGTATTTGGATTGCATGTGAATGACATAAATGGATCATACATCTAATCATAGATATTATTCCGTCATCTTCTCTTAGGTAGTTACCTTTTGTAACCAGGTGATTCTAGAAATTTGTTCTTGGTTGTCTTCTATCTGATTTGTTAGTTATTCAGCCTACTCATTAAGGAATTTTCCCCTAAAATAGAATTGGTGACCCCACTGTGCAAAAACCTATGAGTTCTTCCTATCAATGTTTTTTCCTCTATTTTTTCATCTTCCTAAGTTTGGTTTGAATTTTACCTTTGCAATATACCATTTCTCATTGTTGTAGAACCAAAATTGTATGTTTGTCTTGTTTAATGATTTTTTCCCCTTTATGGATTGGTTCACATATTAGTTTTTAGTTAAAAACATAGACACCCATGATTTTCCTTCATAAAAAGTGTGGGAACACATAGGTAGTTGTAAACAAATCCATAGGCATCCTATAGATTGCAAAAAATTGTTGCAAGTTAATAATTTACTTATCTCGTTTTGAGATTTCTCTGCAAAATTGGAAATTTTTAGGTCTTAGTTTCAAGGATTTGACATTGTTTACATGTTTTCCATTGCATTAGTTTTTTCCCATTTTTTTTATTTTAACTATGATGAAAAATAAAAATTGGATATTTGAAAAATACAAAATGTTTTCTTTTGGTTCATTTGGGAATTTTTAAGTAGATTGATGCATGTTAGGAGTGGTTGCATTTAAAGGAAAAAACTAGATGGATTTCATTAGAATGCTCTCATAAAAATCAAAATAATTTCTTGCTTTTGTTTGAAAAGTTTCATTGTGTTTAGGGTTTAAAAATGTTTTCTTAGTATTGTGTACTCTTTGTAAGTTTTTGAATTCAATCATCTTTTTCAAGTTTAAAGAAATGTTTTTGTGTATGATATTTATATTTTGTATCTTTTCATTTGAGAATATCATCTTTTTCTCACTTCCACAACCCTTTGAGAAAAAACAACCATTACAACAAATGCTCAATAAAATGAATGAGACCTATTTTTCTTGGACATAAAACACACAATAGTCTAGGACTTTAGGGCCTTGGTGTAAGTTTGGAGAATCAATTCTCCAAACCCACAACATTGAAACTAGGACTTTTAAAGAGTGAAGAATGCATTAGTAGTGAAAAGTACTTGTTATAAAAGCATGTCTCACGCATGCTTCAAGCATGAGGTCAATCTAGGAAAGTATAGATATTATCCCCTCTTTCTTGTTTGGTGGACTATGTATGATAGCCTGAACTTTAGTAGAATTGGAAAGTTGTCAGGGTGACACCAATTCCTTAGAGTTTTGGATATAGGATGAAGTCTTTTATTTCCTACCCTTACACAGACACCTAACTCATGACTGTTATGTTTGACTACCGATCATCAAGTGGTAGCCATAGTTGTTTTTCCCAAGTTTCACACAAGCGACTATCAGTGGGAAGTTCTTGTGGTACTTGAGGTAGATGCACAACATCCACCTCATATCCCCTATATGGTGCCTATATTGATGTGGGTACTTGCACCTTGAATGATAGCTACATGAGGGTTACCATAACTATCTATTGCACATTACTTGGACTTAGGATCTCATCATCTTAGGTTGACTTTCGGGAGGATCTTTTTTACTCTTTACTAGTTGAACTTGAGACTTAATCACCTTGTGTTGACATTTGGAAGGGTCTTCTTGATTGGATGAATCTTAGGGAGTCTTGTATAGGTGTGTGTTGACTGTAATTTTTTGACCCCATAAAGAACCTTAGATATTTTCTATTTTTTAAATCAAAGGTTATGGAAATATTCCTAAACATATGAACCAAGGGACCTAATCAAAATTATATCCATATGATAACACAATTGGCTATCGACTCAATCTCTCTAAGGATCAACACATGCAAGGTTTGAGGCTATGGAATGGGTAGGAGATATGGTCGATGGCATGAAGGGCCCCATGTCATCCTAACCTATGTGTACACCTACATTAATATAGCACTTTTACTATAAGCATGGGAAATGTAAATGGATAAAACAAAATGTGTTAAAAAAATAACAAGAAGAAAAAGAAAATGTGTATTAAAAAATAAAAAACATACGATACTAATCCTCAAATGTTAATTGAAAAAAAAAGGATAAAAGAGGAGAAGCATGGTGTACTTGAGGAAGATGAATATTTGGGGATGCTTGGCCTTCCAACTTTAACTCCCAACTATGCTAGTCTCCATCAAAAAGGAATATGGGTTCCTTAGCTGAGTCTGAGAGGGTTTGCTACCCAAATTCCCATGTGAGGACTGAGACTGGACTAAAGAGACCAAGAGTGCTATAACTTGCACATTGCTGACAATTAAAGGACATGGTCAAAGCGAATTCAATGTTTTTTTTTCTAGAATAAATATTATGTTTTTGTATGATGAATCTCTCTATATTTTGTTTTATTTTCTATATGTGAGTTTTAAATGATTACCTAATTTTTTTGGTAAGGAGAATTCATTCCCAATAATTGGTTGAGGATTTTCTTTCAAATTTACGTTCCTCTTAAGTAATTAAAGAATCCCAATATTTCTTTATCCTTCTCCGTCTGTTTATTTATGAGATAAAAACCTATGGTTGTAGTTAATTGATTGTTGCACTATTCGAATGTTGATTTTCTAGAATAAATATTATGTTTTTGTGTGATGAATCTCTCTATATTTTGTTTTATTTTCTATATATGAGTTTTAAATGATTACCTAATTTTTTTTGGTAAGGAGAATTCATTCCCAATAATTGGTTGAGGATTTTCTTTCAAATTTACATTCCTCTTAAGTAATTAAAGCATCCTAATATTTCTCTATCCTTCTTCGTTTGTTTATTTGTGAGATAAAAACATATGGTCCTAGTTAATTGATTGTTGCACTATTCCAATGTTGATTTTCTAGAATAAATATTATGTTTTTGCATTATGAATCTCTCTATATTTTGTTTTATTTTTTTATTTTCTATATGTGAGTTTTAAATGATTACCTAATTATTTTGGTAAGGAGAATTCATTCCCAATAATTGGTTGAGGATTTTCCTTCAAATTTACATTCCTCTTAAGTAATTAAAGAATCCCAATATTTCTCTATCCTTCTTCGTTTGTTTATTTATGAGATAAAAACATATGGTTGTCGTTAATTGATTGTTGCACTATTTCAATGTTGATTTTCTAGAATAAATATTATGTTTTTGTGTGATGAATCTCTTTATATTTTGTTTTATTTTCTATATGTGAGTTTTAAATGATTACCTAATTTTTTTGGTAAAGAGAATTCATTTCCAATAACTGGTTCAGAATTTTCTTTCAAATTTACATTTCTCTTAAGTAATTAAAGAATCTCGATATTTCTCTATCCTTAGTTGAGGATTTTCTTTCAAATTTACATTCCTCAACTGGAAGGAGGCTCCAACCCCCTAGCTTCTCAGGCTACAACCTGAGGGAAGCTCCAACTCCCCAAGTCTCTGGCTACAACCAGAAGGAGGCTACAACCCCCTAAAATTACATTGTTTCAGCTAGAGAATGAAACACATTTCAAAATAGAGACAATGAAGTTTCTCACTTCATTGTCTCCATTTTAAAATATGTTTCACTCTTTGGCTGATTCAGTGGTTTTCAATTTGCAATCTTATCTATATCTATTTCTTTATTTCTATTTCCATTATAGATGTTTCAATGGTTTGCGCCATCGCCACGATCGAAGTAGCGCAACCGAGCTAGGTAGCCTAGGCAAGTTGCTGCCAAGTATCAAAGCCAAGCTGACCAAGCATCGTTGCGCCCAGTAGCCCAGTCAGTATCCTCTTAAGTAATTAAAGAATCCCAATATTTCTCTGTCCTTCTCCGTCTGTTTGTTTATTTATGAGATAAAAACCTATGGTTGTGGTTAATTGATTGTTGCACTATTCTATTGGGTTCTAATTATATTTTTCAAGCTTCTTGACAAGTGAGAGAAGACACAACAATTTTCTTGCTTTCCCATGACTGTACATAGGCATTTTTAGCTTCCTTTAAGTCCGTACATTTGTATGTAATCATTTTATAAGTTTAAATGTCCACACCTTGACACACTTCCTCCTACTCCATGGGGTCACACGACTTGCTACATGGGTGTGTGATTCCATTTGGACATATGCTAAACAATTTGGAAAGTAGATGATTGGTAATTTGTGCCACTTAATCAAAACTTGAATTATTTAATTTATGCTCCCTTAATGATTTAGCGTTAGTGTATTTCTGTTGTTCTAAATATTTCTTAACAATTTGGCATCAGTAAATCACCTTGGTTTGGATGTATCAATATTAAATGACTTGCCTTAAACTATGTTTGTCTCATTCACCACCTTTTCATAAATCCATTTCTCACATTATTATTAACTTTCATCTTATACATATTCTAATGAGAGTGGTAATGTCATGATACATCTTGGATTGTTGTTTAAGGGTAAGGAAGTGGTCATATCATTATGCTTATTAGATTGGAATTTAAGTGAATAGTGAATGGGATGTAGTGGAATTTCTAATTGAAGCTTTTGTAAATGTCCACGATAAAGAACAATGTTGGTTTATTGAGTTTTGGTTGTTGTGTTCTAACATTACATAACAAGACATTCTTAGTACAAGTTTCAAGAGAATTTAATATTACTTGTTTCAAGAGAATTTAATATTACTTTTTAGCAAGTATTTATGTTTTTGTAGCATACATGATATGTGACTACCATTTACGAATCATATGGTATTAGATTCCAAGATTGAAGTATACTTGGGGAGACCTATACACGACTTGTATGATAAACATTGGTGATGACTACAAGAGAAATGGAAAAGAATTGTTTCCATACCTTAAGAGAAATAGAGGATAAATATGGTAGGGGATCATCATGAAGAACATAAAGAAGAAGATTGCATGCTTGCAATGAAGGATCTCAGATTGCATTCTTTCCTCCACGAACGATGATGTTTATGCAATGAAATTCCCAATAAATGTTTCAAAACAATAGTTATCAAAGATATAATTTGTGAACATAACATATTCATTTGGATCATCTAGATCCATAAGAGTATGTTTCATATGTCATTCACATTCCACTTTTATCTTATTAGGCTTCCCATTGTACATATGTTATATTATATAACATATGCAATGCATATGTTATATAATATAACATATATGTTACATGTAATACATATAACATATGTATTACATACTAGTACAACCACATAATTGTGGCTGATCAATGCCGAAAGGCTGATAAGATGAAAAGAATCCTTAAAAGAATATATTAAATTTTATTATTGATTAACAAATAAACGGTTGAGCTTCATTTATCTGGTGTTAATATCTTAATTTTTGTTAATCACTTAGGTGGAAATCAGTTAGCTATCAAAGTAATTTTTAAATATGATTAGGTAAATGTAAAAAAATAAACACATAAACGAATGTCTTTATAATAGCTAGGAAGTTAATGATTGAAATCACAGCCATTTATTTTGTGTGACTACTAAGAATATTCCAACCATATTTAATCTTGTCCATAGAAAACTTATTAAGCACTAAACCCCTATTAAATCTGCCCATTGTCAATAGGTATACGCCTTTCGGCGTAATAACACATGTAATACATATAACACATATAACATATGTATTACATATAACACATGTAATACATATAACACATATAACATATGTATTACATATGCCACATATAACATATGTATTACATATAACATATACGTTATATGTATTACATATAACATATGCAGTGCATATGTTATTTGTGAACATAATATATTCATTTGGATCATCTAGATCATAATAATTTGTTTCATATGTCATTCACATTCCACTTTTATCTTATTAGGCTTCCCATTGTACGGTAACCAAAGATGAGACCAGTCAGTAGAAAAATGTCCATTAAGTTTCTGAAGACCAATCCCTTCTCAGGAGCAATCCGTAGAATTTAGGAATGTCTACTATAATAATGTAAATAGTTTGATGCACTTTAGGGTTGTAAAATAATCAAATCAAAACTTTTTTAAGTTATCCTAACACTTTAACATTTGATCGACCACGTTGCACAATCTGAGCACTAAATTTATTTGAATCTACATTGAATTTTTTACATACAGAATAGGGCATAACCTTAGATGAAGCTCCTCAATTTGCTATACAATTGTGCACGTTTCTATTAAATATTTCAATTGTTAACAAAAAAGGAGGCATATAAGAACTAGATTTATCCCAAATCAATTCTATATTAACATTAAGTAGCTTATTACCTTCTTTTTTTTTTAATTGATGCAAAATCATGGACATAATTACCTTTATTTTTGTTTCCTCCAACAACCGATTCATTCTTAGAATAAGGTTATCCAAGAGCCTTAACTAAGTTTTCCTTTTACTGGGTTAGTTTAGATAGTTGAAACAAGGGGATGTTTTCCCTAGTTTTCTTTAAGTCTTCCACTAAATCATAATCCAAAATACCAGAATGAGAAGAAACAAAAGACTTACCTGAGATAGAAACCAATTTACTTGTGGATTAAGACTTCTTAGATGAGATGAAGAAGATGGTGAATCTAATGTAGAGGGGGGACCTGGACCTTTTCTCCTAGTATGAGTAGAAAAAAAATCTCTTCAACTCCCTCATTTTCATCATCATTTCTTATTCCTTGCAATATATCCAACATGAAGTTTACCTTTTTCTCAGAGTACTCTTCATCTTCTACATGGTTAACATTATGATCCCTGTAATGATTTTCATTGACAAATTCCTCAAGGTTAATCCCTTCAGTAGGAGGAGTATTTTGATTGTTAGGAGGAGTATTCTTCTTAAAGGTAGCTCTAAAATGTTTTCTATACGAAGGTCCTTCCCCCGATCTTCTCTATAAATCTACGAAATCATTGGAAAGTTTTTCAATAATTCGTTGCAAATTGTCCATATACATAGCTTCTTTATCCTTTTTATTTTCATCAAGTTTGGTAAAAATATCGTGTTTCTTAGTTGTAGAAATGACTTTATTTTCTTCCAATATTGACTTATTTGCAATTCTTAACATCTACTTTTCTACATTCAAAGCTTATATTAAAGTTCATGTAAGTGTAGCCTTACCAACTCTCTTAAAAAACATTTTATTTTTAGCAAGTTTGGTAAAAATAGCGGGTTTCTTAGTTGTAGAAATGACTTTCTTTTCTTCCAACATTGTCTTACCTATAATTCTTAACATATATTTTTCTACATTCAAAGATTCTATGAAAGTTCATGTAAGTGTAAAAACCATTTTATTTTCAGCAAGTTTGGTAAAAATAGCGTGTTTCTTAGTTGTAGAAATGACTTTCTTTTCTTCCAACATTGTCTTACCTGCAATTCTTAACATCTATTTTTCTACATTCAAAGATTATATGAAAGTTCATGTAAGTGCAGCCTTACCAACTCTTTTAAAAAACATTGCAATAGATGGGGGAAATAATGTAGTATAAAACTCAATTGCTACACTTACTGAAGGCTTACAATCATCGGGTATTTTGTTTATTAATGTGAGAAATATCTAATTAAAATATTTAATCTTCTCTTTCGAATTCATTTTAATCCTAGAGAGTTATAACACTAGTGTAGCATGGGTTTTATCTTCTCCAAAAATTTTAAGAGAAGCAATTTCAAAGTATGACCAATTAGTTATTAATCCCAGTGGGAGAGAAAAATACCAAGTAGAATCCTTACCTTCAAAATTATAAGGAAATAATCGACAAAACACATATTCATGTTCAACATTCATAAAATTTACAACAAGCATGAATTTATTGATATGATCTTCTGGGTTTTCCTTATTATATGGGTCAAATTTCGGGAGAATTTTTTTGGGATGTTTAGGCAGAGCACACACATCTCTTACTACAACTACATCTCCTTTTTTCAACCAAGGTATTCTCAGGTTTTGAATGTTGGCCATATTTCTATGTGGTGAGCATATAAAACTATTCTGAGGAGATTCGTGTGGAGGTTCATGAGGAGAGTGTGGAGGACTATCTAGGGGAGTTGAATGTTTTCCAACACCACTTTTTATCTCAATTCCCTTGATAATAGGATCCGCGTATCCCTGCAAAATGTTGGAAAGAAATAAATTAGGGTTAATCACAGTAGAAAATTCACCTTCATCTACTATATCTTTCTTGGGTTGTTTATTCCTCACAGGAATGATGAATTCAACATATGATTGACCAAGCACTTTGCTTTATTCCCTAGTGAGAACTCGAGATGGTTATAATTCTTAAAGATGAGCATTCAATGACCACTATTGTTGAGAAATAATGGAACCATTAGGTTCCACCTATGAGGAGGAAATATGATTGTTATGAGACTCTGAATCTTGTGGATATTCAAAATGCATAGGCAAATTAGGATTTGTGGTTCTTACAGTCTTTGAAACTTCAAGGGCATGGCTTTGGATAGGGATTCTCTATGGATTTGATGTAGAATTGGATGTCTTAGATGCCTTTAAGATGTGTGATTACCTACTAGCCATTCATATCACAACGATCTTTCTTCTAGTGTCAATTTTGTTGATGCGAAAAACAATTCCCTCAATCAACAAAGGGGAGAGTTTCCCAATGGTGAATCCCAACTAGACTCGCTCTCATTTGGGATGGAAACCACCAACTAGAAAGTGGGCCCTGTTTTTCCACTCAAATAAATTTGTTGAAAATAGAATTAAAAAATCAAATAAAATACTAGAGATTAAAATTAAATAAAAGAGTTAAAAAATAGTATAACTTATCCTAGCTAGGATCATTTAAAAAAAAATTTGATACAAGAGTGAGAAACTAAGAAACATGCAAAAATATGGAGTTGAAGGCCATGCTATTGAGATATTTTTGAATTCAATCATATTCTGGATAATGGTTTTAAAAAACACCAAGTTTGTTCTTGTTTGGTGGTCATTCATAAGGCAACAAAAATTGATAACTCACTAAACTACATAGTCTGATAGCTCAATGGCCACATGCTATGTAGAAAGGTTGAAAAGAAGAAAAGTAAAATTTGGCTCTCATCACACCATGCAAGAGTATGGAAAATTGAATGCCATGCTATTGAATATGTTTTTTGAATTTAATCATATTGCGGATAATGGTCCTAGAAAAAGACACTAAAATTGTTCTTGTTGGGTGATTATTCATAAGATCAATAAAAATTGATAATCCACTACTCATGATGTGATATAACGTTTTGGCCATTGCACGTGACTTTTTTGAATGACGGTAAGCATATTTCATTGTTAGTGCACTTTGTTGGTGTTGGGCCCCAACAACTTCCCCTATATTTTTACAAAATTTAAAGGGCCCCTATTAGAATCTTGATAATTAAAATGAGTTACAGAATCAACCTTTTCAAATAGTTCTATGCCTTGGATTGCTTTGAGACAAACTTAAGACATTCACTAAGTATTGAAACATTCATTACAAGAGTATATGTCAAAAGTTAGAAATGAACATAAAAATCTCAATTTAAACAAAAACGTTAATTTCTATCAAATGTTTACTTTCGTTTAAATTACGATTATGTGTTCATTCTTTTGCTCATTAGCAAGTTTGACTATTTTGAATAATGGGTTCAATACTTCATCAAATAATATCTTGGTTGGTTTCTCATTTTTATGAAATCATTTGGTGATATTAATTAATTAAATTCTTTTTTCATTTTCATCTCATAATAATAATAAAAAATAAAAAAGAATTATCTATGATTTGTTTGATTTTATTCTCTTCTCCATTAACTTGAAGCTTCTAGAATTAATATCATATTTGAAAGGAAAATATAAATAATGTTTGTTTATAAGTTATAGTTAGTTTAAATTCATTTTTTGATTTTTCTAGATTTTATTTTATTCACAATTTTTAGGTTATTAATTTAGGTTTCTTTTTGTTTCACAGGTTTCTATTATCAAATATTTGATACGGATCTGATCATGACTTGATTTTATTATCCAAATACGTTCAAGATGATTGATCCAAAAATAATTTTGGATTTCTACAAATAATTTTATGAGCAAGAACAGATAAAATTTGGAAAGGCGTCAAGATTAGACACACGATTTTGCAGGACTGATTGCAGCCAAACCGTGAGGAATTTGGAGAAACGGTTGAAAACCCAGAACCAAAATGGGCCCATTTACCTTCCACATAGATATTTTCCCAAAAAAATGCACGATTGGAGAGATATTTGGGTCTCTTTTAGGGGAAAATTTCAGGTGGCGGAAATTAAAAGTGACGCCCAGACTGTTCATTCATTTTATAAATATATGAGAAAGATCAGAACCAAGGGGATCCAAGAATTGGAGAGGAGGATTTTAATCCTTTCTCTTTTGTATATTATTAATTTTGTAAATTTTTTATTTCTTTTCAAATGAAGTAATGGACGGCTGGAAGCTATGGGAGAATGGACTAGTATTTTTAAAGAAGAATATGGAATTCCAGGTTGCTTAATGGCTTTTGTCCTGTAAGTAAAATGGTTTTATTTTCATATAATATCTTCATATTCTTTCAATAATTGATTATGCATTGATTTAAATAGCTTTAGTCTTTTTTATCAATACATGATTAATTATTATCATTTATGTATTAATTTTTCCAATCTTTAAAGTCTATTATCCAAATAATTTATTCCAGGACTACAAAATGGATAATTGATTCAAAAAACTTAATAGAACGAAATATATGCATTTTGGCTTTAGCCTTTTGTTTATAATGTTGTTATTTATGTTTTTTTTAATCTTGTTACATGTGCAGGTCTGATATCTTTAGATTAAATGATCTGTGATGTGTAGGAAGTTTATATTATAAATACCACCTATCATTTGCTTCATCAAAATACAAATGTTGTGATTATATATTCGACTTAAATAATGAGATTTATCTTTGAATTTTAAATTGAATGATAAAATGCATAGATTGCTTCCAGCTTTATCTTGTTGTAATAATGTATAATTATGAGATCACAGGTTTATGTTTGTGTTTCCTTTTCTGTCATTAAAACCTAAGCTGCCAATACATGTTCTGAATTTAGTTAGAACATTCATAAGGTTCATTGCAGATTTCTCTCTTGGACATGGAAGTTGGATGTTCACCACTCATGCAGATGCTCAGATACACTTCACAAATTCACTGACAGGATAGCTTCTTTGTATTTTTCTTTCATTTACATATCATTGAAACTAGAATGTATGGTTCAGCTTTGACTATCCACATGTTCATGTTTCATTAACGTTTTTTTTGCAAGATTCTTTAAATTTATAAAAGAAAAAGAATAAAAAAATTTATGTTCTTTCTTTATCTGCTTCCTAGAAGCAATCATTTTTCACATCGATTTTCGTAAGTTTCGATTAAAACTTGCAGCTTGTAAATCATGTAAATAAACGAGACTTGTATATCTTCTGCTTAAATACAACTACTATAGTTACATTTGAACATATGTACATATATATAGTGTGTTTAGTAATTAGTTAGCTATTCCTCTCTTTTATTCGTTTATTTTAGGATTCTTAGATTGGCTAACGGAGCCATTAAACCTGTCAAAACGAGTTACACCAAACGGCTTGGGTTATTTAGACAACCCCGGACCAGACTCGCTCTTCCAGTTGATGGACGGTCAATTTCGTCCGTCAACAGTTGGATATTTATTATATTTTTTAGAGGGAAATTTAGTTATATAGATGACCACCTTTGAATGAAGGGAGTTGTTTTTTCATTTTTTCAACCAATGATTTTGATTCATTGTAATCTAATCTCAGTTAAGAGATTAAGGTTGCAATATAATTTGGATTAACCAATTAGAGTTGATTGAAGTTGCACAATACTTAAATATTTGTTTATGGTCAATGATTGAGTTATACAATTAAATAGAGACAGGTGCAATTCTCTTTATCAAAATCTTCATTTGGTATCAAAGTGTCTTTGTTGCTAGGGTCTAGCTCATTTTGTGAAGAGAGAGGGTATCTTAGATCTGTGATAAACCCATTCTTGGAATGAGAGCTTTATTCAGTGAATCTTGTGTGAAGGAAAATGATGAGGAGCTCAAGAATAGAAATAAAGAAATTTAATGACTAGAGTTTCAAGATATGGAAGATGAAGGTGGAAGATCTTCTTGTGGACTGAAATTAGTCAGTTGTTTTGTTTGGAAACAAATCTATGGGTATGGAAAAAAAATACTAGGAGAAGTTGGATAGCAAGGAAAATAATACTATCTAGTTGTGTCTTTTAGATTTTGTGTTTTTTAATGTCTCTGGAGAAGCCAATGCTAAGGACTCATAGGATAAGTTAGGGACTTTTTATCAATCAAATTCCATCGTAAAAAAACTATTTCATTGAATGAATTTTTATAATCTCATGATGACAACTTTGGATAGAGGATCTCAATGTGCTTAATAGTCTATAATTCCATTAACTTATATTGATGTTAAAATGTTTGAAGAAGATAAGTGTATATGATGTTATTCTCTTTTCCAAATCCATGGGATAATTTGGTTATGTCCATTAGTAGCATTACTACAATTACATTAAATTTTGAGGATGTATTTTCATCACTATTATCAAAAGAGATAAGGTGAAAATCCATGCAGGATTTTTCCAAGGATGCCTTACCTATCCATCCCCAAGAGAGAAATACAAATAAGTGTTTAGGAGGTAGAGATAAATCTAGAGGCAGACTAAATATCTAGGAAAATCTATAAGGAAATGTTGGAAATGGGGTAAAGATGGCCATTATAGGAAATATTGTAGAGCTAAAAATGTCATAAAAGTAAGGGATTTGATTATGCCCCTTCCATAGTAATGAAAACTTCCATGGAAGGGGGTGATGTTTTCTTGGCATCTACAAGTACATATTCATATCATGATGCATGGTTGATTGAATCATGTGCTTTATTTCATATGATTCCTCATAGGGAGTGGTTTTATGAATATCGAAAGTACAATGGAGGTGATGGTTTTTTGGGAGAATACCCAACAACCAAAATCATAGAATGTGGAAATGTCAAGCTATTTTTCAAATATGGAAGGATGAAAAATATCCCCAAGGTTCTGCACATTCCATAGCTAATCTAGGTGGATATCGGTGACTACCTACCTCTTCCACTGACTCAACACAGTGCTCCATCTTGGCAGTTTTATTATGATTTTTTAGGATTTTATGGGTTCTAAACTTCTAGGGCCATTTTGAGGCCTTAAATAATGTTTCTGGGGAAATTACAAGGCCTATATTTTTTGATGATATTGTATTCCTTAGTTAGAGCTTTCCAACGAGCTACTATGTGAATTAAATGGAGATTGTATGAAAAAGTTGCGCTCCTTGGAAGTTGATGTAGAAACTAACCACCTCGGGCCCAAAAACACCTTTTTGACACTTCACCTCCTAGGGTTATGGTTTGGACCTTTAGGTTTCTTATTTTTTGTTAAAATGACATCATTTCATCCTCTTATACTATCTTTTTGCAAATGAGCATAGCCAACATCTTTCTCTATTCAGAGATAAACTACCACCTTTATAGTCAGTTTATGTTCTACAATATTTTGTTATTGCAGTGAAATAATACTTACACTAAACCAACCGGGAAAGAGAAGATAGATTTAAACACAACTAATCAATGACAAACACACACAATAAATAAATATTTTACCCTTGAAACCGTTAACCGATAAAACCAATATTCTTCGAGTGTCTCCTTCTCTCTTGTCTTATTCATTCATAGAATAAAGAGTTACATGACTAACCTTGGTCTACACCTAAGACACAATTGTCATCCTACTCTCTTGATTTACACAAGAACAACCCTGCATCCAATTCGAATTGTATCTATATGACCAAGCTACTAATAGCAACATCAACATGAACATCAACTTATTACAATTACAACACACCATATTTATATGCTTTACCGCATGCTAAACCCTAAATCATAACGCCCAAAAAATGGTTGCAGATCTATGCATATGATTGGATACAATCCCATGAATGTTGGGATTATGTTATTGTCGACTGCCCAATCAACCACTAGTTATCTATGAACCAGTTGACCTCAAGTCGGTTGACATTTGACTTTCCTGTCAACCACCTGATCATCAACTAGACTTAACCATTAGTCAATTCACCTTGACTAGCTAGTTGGTTAGACTGTTTTCTATTGCAAAGAATATAACAACCCAAAATTCTCCTACTTGTTGTCTTCTTTGTTGATACAAGATAGCTTGAACTTTTGTTCACTAACCCAGGGAAGCAACACCCATTTCCTCTCTACACCAAGAGAACTTCACAACACTCACATACTTGGTTAAAGAGTCTGCTATGTTTTCTGAAGTGTCTACTTTCTTCAACAACAACTTGTTTATTTCCACCATGTATCTCATGAAATGGTATTGTACATAAATAATCTTTGTCTTGGAATGGTAAGTTGGGTTCTTTGCGAGAACAATTGCATTTTGAATATTGCAATTTATCTTCATATCTTTCTACTCAAACCTGATCCTTGAACACAATCAATGTAGCCATACAACTTCTCTGCTTGCATAGGTAGCTGCCACGTATTCAACTTTTATTGTTGACAAGGATACTACTACCTATAACTTACTCATCCAAATGATTGCTCCACCAAACATATTGAACACATATCCATTGTTTGACCTTCGTCGATCCAAATCTCCAACTCAATCGACGTTGACAAAGCCATGTACATTTACTTCCTTGTTGGTGTCAAGTTTCCCTTAGTAGCATATAGCATATTATTTTGTGTCAAACAAGCACTTGAACACTTTATTGACAACAATCCAGTGCTCTTTCCTAGGCATCGACATGTATCTACTCAATACTCACACTACATGAGAAATATTTGGTTGAGTGCATACCATCACATACATCGAAATACCAACAACATTAGCATAGGGAACATGTGTCATGTCCTCTATTTATTCCCATGTCTTTGGACATTGTTCAATAACTATATTTCCTTCCAAAGGAATTGGTACCTTGACCAGCTTGAAATCCTACATGTTGAAACACTTCAAGACTATTTCAATGTACTTTCTTTGATTTAACAAAAGCTTTCTAACTGCCCGATCTCTCTTGATCCCCATTACCAGAATGAAATTAGCTCTGTCAAGATCCTAAATGTCAAATTTGGAGGATAACATCATCTTCACCTCCTTTATTGCATCCATGTTGTTTCCAACCAACGACATGTCATCGACATATAGAGCTACATATATGAAATGACCACCTTCTTCCTTGGAATATACATAGTGATCAACCTTGCTTCTCACAAATCCTAAACTATTAATTTCATAAAATATGGGGACCCCTCCCTTTAATATTTTTTATTAAGTCTAAGTTATTGGTTTTATGTTTCATGTCTTATTGTATTTTTGGTCTCGATTTGTGATCTATGATTTTATTTTATGTTAATTTGATTTTTCTGCTTGCTTTGATGTGGTTAGTAGGTTATTAATTGATGTGCAATTTTCTAGATCCAAAATATAATATTTTCTTTATTCCATTTAACCACTCATGTGAGATACATATTCCTTTTTTATATTCTATATATTGTATTAATCTAGATTCTAGTCTCCCGGACCCCTGTCAGGATTTAAACTATCAGAATTATTCCCTATGCATTGTGTGTATCCAACTCTGGCCTACATGGACTCACTGTCCCATCTAGGATCTATACATATGAGTTCCATACATCTGGCTCATCTATTATTCTATCTCATTTCACTCATTTGAATGTTGGATATCTGGTCTCTGAGCTATAGTCAACATTTTATTTATTTATTGGGACCGGATTCCAATCATCTATATTCTCAACTATTTCTAAATAAATAGATTGTTTCTCATTGGATTTTCATTTCTAGTTTTACATTTGCCTTTTTTTCAAATTTTCTAACTAAATTCGAGTTATGAAAGTCATCACATGAGGTACATTAATGGATTTTTGAGTTACATCTCAAGGTTAGGTGATTCCTTATGTTTCCTCATTCCTAAAAACCTTATCTTTCTCTTCTTTTTTTATGAAAGAAAAGTTTAAATTTTTTGAGCATGCGTTTGAAACTCTCTACATAGTAAAACATTATTGAAGTCTATTCATGAGTCGTGGGAGCTTTGGTGTGAATTTTAGTTTCCTTTTCTTTGAATTAAACAAGGTTTTTTGAAATACTAATAAGTATTCATTTTTCAATTATCCTCTTTAATGATTGTCTAATCATGTTAATGGTGCTTTCTATGCAAAAAAGATGTATAAATATTAAAATCACAAAGGGATGTAGGATAAAGTTGAGGGCGATGAGGATAAGGTGTTTGTGGAGAAACAAAACCTTAATGATGCCTTTTTCTATGATACAATATATCATATTGGACTCAATAACTATCCATATTGGGGTCAAATTTATACAAGCTTTAGTAATGAAGATTTCCCAGAGGATGACAAAGAAGCATAGGTAAACATCAAGAAATCTGACCTTCATCATGTACTTTCCAGGCCAACTATTCTCCTTTATTATGGCATGTTTTGATGGGTATTTGGTCATATCGACCTTCAAACATTTACAATGGTGAATGAGTCTTAAGAAGTCATATCATATTTTTTACTAGAAGAGTTTTCTTGTATGTACAAATTAAGGCATCCATAAATTTGTTTAGATAAACAGTTTGTGGAGGACTTTAAAGCTCAAGAATTGAATTTGGTTGAGTTGGTACAAGAATGGTGGTATGATGAACAAGCATTCAAGAAAAATTCCAATAGGTTGTATCCAATTCAATATCTCAGAGAACCCTATAGGTTGATTTTTGCTATGATGTGCAAATCGTATGGTGAAAATGATTCTCAGCTCTTCAAGTCAGAATGGGTTCCTCCTATTTACCAGATTACTGAGAAAGGTAATATTTTCAATTGGGGAAAGATTTTGTCTTCTAATATTATTCTTTTCATTAAAAAGGAAAAAGATATGCCACATGGTTATAAATAATGGTTTTTCATTTCATCATTTTTAATTGATGTTGTCTGTGAAAAATGCTTTTCCACTCATGAATTGGAATTAGACTCTTGCTCAAATCGATATGCATGTTTACTGCTATCAACTATAGAGTTATAACTATATGAAGCATTTTGATGATAGTTGTGATAATTTTATGAGCCCTCTTTAGATGTTTATATTCAATCATCCAAATCCTAGGTTAACTCAAGAAGCCCAGGATGATATCAAGGGTATTGGAGATTGGTTCATAGCTTAACATTTTACATACACCAAAATTTATTAATGTGATTTAACCCCTCATCTATTTCCTAAATACATTGCATATCTCTTGATCCTCCAGGAAATAACTTTTCATACAATAATATAAGGGATCATCCTTTCTTTAGTTACAAATTCAAAGAAATTATGGCCTTCTTTCCCTATAAATCTTGGAATTTATACTTTAATGAATGCTCCTCATGCAAGAGTAAAGAAAAAACACCTTGAAGGTCTTTGGCTATGCACTGGAGATTTCAAAAAGCATGATCATAATGGAATTGTGAAAGAGCATTGTAGGATGGTTGAATTTTATAAGGCTTATCAACATGAACAATGTTCATTTGACCCTATACTTGAAGGTGCTTAAACATATGAGGAAGTCTTAGAAAAATTAGGAATATTGAAGACAATTGAGAAAAAAAAAAAATTATCCTTCCAAGAGGAAATAAGGAAAAGAGCAGTAGCAGGAAGACAGAGGTTGGCAAAAGAAGAAAATAAAATAAACATGGATAAAATAAAAACAAAAAATGAAAAGTTGACCCAAGAAATGAAAGATGAAGAACAAAGAAATGAAGAACATGATAAGCTTCTAAAAGAAGAAGAAGATCGACAATTAAGGGAAGTCGAGGAAAAAATTAAAAGGCTTGAATGGGAAATATTAAGAACTGAGCAAATAAGAATGAGAATTGTTTGAAAGAAAGAGGAAGACATAAAAAATGAAGAATTATAAGGGTCCAAGCTCAAAGAAGAAACCGGGAAGGAACATAACCCTAATCAAAGTATTACTATGAATATTTCTCATATTTGTGTTCCAAGTACACCAATTGCTACTTTAAGTGGATAATTGTTTCCTACAATAATTGACCTTGATAAATTAGAACCTGTGGAAAATATTGTTATATCTCTTGGAGACTACTTATTTAGTAAGTCAAAAAAAGGAATTATAAAAGGGAGAGCTAAAAAGAGGAAACTGGGAACTCTTGATGTGGAAACACTAATATAGGTTATGGTTTGGGATGTAGCTAGTTCAAAACCAAAACAAATTAAAAAATAAATAGTTTCATCTTTTGGGAGCTTTGCTAATGCAAATCCATGGATAGTCAATGAACTAACAAATGAGTTAGATAAAAAAATGTCACAAGAGGCAGTTCTTGAAGAAAGGCTAAGACAACAAAAGACCTCAATTGAGGAAAATAAACAAGGATATATTAACCAGTTAGTTAAACAATAGAGGATATAAATGGTTACTTATGAGGATATGTGTAAGTAAGAAATAGATAAATTAAAAGAAGAACATTTGAAACTAGTATTTGTCATTCATGAAAAAAAGGAATCACATTTAAAGGAGATTGCAGAGCATCATTAAAAATAGGTAACCACATTGGAGAAACAAGTAAAAATATTCAAATTTGAAAAAGATTATCTATATTTTTCAAGTATGAAGAACTTTATTTGAATTTTTGTTTTGTAACATATATTTTTTGTATTACCTTTTATGTCCAAAAGTTATCATACATCCAAGAGTTCCTTAAACCAGGGATGGTTTTAAAGGAAGCCAACCCTCGTAACAAGTCCTTATTGTATGAAAACGCATGCCCAAGAGGATTAAACTAAAAACCATAATATTTTTTGTCCATGGAGTATCTGAATTAAACCTAAATCCCTTTAAAATCAAAGAGGGGTTGCTTCTAGATATGCTAGCATAAACATAAATAGATAAAGTATAAAAAAAACAAGACTTAATTTCATGGAGTGTTGTCCTTGGGTGCTTGCTTGGAAGAGTCCGACCATTCTAGAATCATTACTAATTGGTGTAGTTGGTCCTCAAGGAATCACTTCTATAGAGGAGTAAAGAATGATTCTATTAGCATGTCGACCTTCCACTCCATCGACTCTTGCATGTATGTCTAATCATTCATTTCACTTCAGAGCTCGAAAATGAGATGTATGTGGTCCTCCGAAAAACGGTCCTCTGCATCCATATCCTCCATCTAGTGAGAGCATTCACTTTTTTCTCGTTGAAAGGATCATGGGTATTTTTTCATTAGCAGGGTTGAGACATGTGGTCTACTCCTCTGCGTGTGGGTTCAAGTGTTGGAGCTCATTTTGTGCTTCATTGTTCATCGGGGAGGGGCAACTATGACGACAAAAAATTCCACTAGCTCGACGCGACTGTTGGGTCATTGATTTTTCACCATTATTAACAATTACATGCATTCATTTCATTCCTTTACTTATTCTTACCACTCATTTATCACCTTATTTACCATAATTTATCGTAAAATACCATGTCATACTTATTTATGATTTAGTGGTTAAGTAATGCACATTTTACTTCTCTCCGGATGGGGTGCCACCTGGACAGAGTCCGAGGACACATGGAACCAAGTGGCTAGGGGAGTTATTAACCCCAGTCGCCAACCCAAATACATTAAATTCCACATAGCTCACACCATGAGGAAAGTTATGGTAATTCCCATGGCTAGACAAGCCGGGTTAATGGTCACGCAAGCAAGGCAGACCAGACGTACCAGGCCTAGGCTGGTTGCCAACTCGGCTTCAATGGAAGGAGGCACTATCAAATCAGGGGTGTGCAACAATAAATGGGCTTTCATCCTGGTGTATTCCTCCATTCTCCTTTCGCCTTGGTGTATCCCTCCATTCTCCATCTGCCCTGTTTCATTCCTCCATTCTCTGTCTTCAGCTCTTCTGACCGGTTCTGCATTGTTTCTCTCTGTGATTTTTTCTTGAGCACTCTCGCCACTTACCCTAGCCCGATACACTCTTCCTTCCACACTCACTCGGCCCTCACACGCTCCTTCTCTGCATTTCCACCAGTGCATTATCCCACTCTTCCTAGCACCATCTCTCTGCCTCCATACCCACAACCCATCACCTCCATACTCTTCCCAGCATGCATAGAGAAAGAGGTAAATCCAAGAGGGAAGCACGTAATTACAACACCCTTTCCTGACGCAATTGGCTCTCCCCCTCTCAACTGGATCTCATTGCCCATTTCACAAGCCCATGACACACCAACCAGAGGTCATAGGAGGCACCTCCATCCACTCCTCTTTAGCTCCATGGCATCAACTCGGTGAAGGAGGAAGTGTCACCTTCATGCACGCGCATTCCTCCATCCACCCCTCACTTTCTCCATGGCCTAAGCTCAATTAAGGAGGAAGTTCCACCTTTGTGCTCATGCTCTCCTCTGGCCACCAATATCTTACCCCCACAAAAAAACTGAATCCACGGGACCCCTACTACGATGATGGTAGCTGTATGGTGGAGGAGGAAATCCCCCCAAGATGGAAAATGGAGGAAAACGTAGCGGTTACCAATGAGATCACCACAGAGGTCGCTAGCGAGGAAAGGGAGGAGGAGCAGCCTCAACAATTTGCAAACCGCCTCACAGAGGAGCACCTCCAATTTCTCTTTGAAATCAGGAAAAATAGGATGATCAGATGCACTCTCAAAGCATCCTTGGGCAAAGGATGGACATATTGCTCGACGCACTAGTGGATGCTCCTGCGTGAACCAGATGCCCAACATGTGGCCAGTGGTTCACCTTGGTCTACAACATTCATTTACAACTAGGCTCGACAATGGATTGAAGTCTCTTGGTTATGGTTCTTCGTTAATTCTAGTTGCAGGATTAATTTCTTAGTTTACCATCGCAGCAGGATAGAAGGAAACACAATTTTCCCCGATATTGTTTATGTAGTTTTTTTAATGGCAACTCTGTCAATAGCTGGTCTTAGAGACCATCCGAATATTGTACACACATTTTTGTTTATGTAGATAGGATGCATAATTTTGTTTAAGCAGTTTTTTTCAAATGGATCTAGCATACAGGATGATGTGTCAATCTTAGAACATCTAAGAGCTAGATGTTTTGGTTTCCCTTCTGTGGTGGAATAGGTGGCTCACACTTGTCATTGTACATATTACAGATGTTATTAATATAAGGATCCACTTTTATTTATGAAAAAAAATGCTCATTTTCCTTCCTTTTAATAGATTAAATATTGTCATAATTGATTTTTATTGATGATGGTTCATGAACCAATTTCCTATAACAACAGTAACAACACTCATGATGGCATCCTCCAATGTTGTCATACCAACACACCTCCACATGGAAATTCAAAACATAAGTTTTGTTCCTAAGATCAAAGACATTGATCTAGGTGGATCAAACCTTACCCAACTCACATGTGTGGGCCTCCAACATGAGATTAGGGTATAGACCAAAATTAGCAGTAGTATTGAAACAACCAACTTCCGCCTTGATTTTCGAGGATATAAATATGAATCTAAAAAATATGAGACATGGGTTTTGTCTGTAGCATAGAAAATTATGGATTTAGTAGACCGTTTTCCAAAATAAGCTATGGTTTGAGAGATACATGTGGTTCTTTATCATGAAGTTTCCCAAATTGATGTAAAACCCATATTTTGTGAAACAACCAACTTCTTCCTCGATGTTCGAGCAGATGAAGATGAATCTGAAAACTCTATGACATGGGTTTTTCTTGTAGCATAGAAAATCGAGTACCACTCGAGCCCTTTTCCAAAATGTGCTATAGTTTGAGAGATACATGTGGTTCTTTATCACGAATTTTCCCAAATTGATGTAAAACCCAGATTTTGTGATTTTTCTCCAAAGACATAAAATTCATTTTCCGAGTTTGGGGATTTGGTTCTATCCTTCCCCAATTGATATTTATGAATAAATAAAACTAAGAGGGGGATGAATCAATCATTAGTTAGTATTTTGATCAGATGAGAACCTCTTTTGTACTTCCTGAGTTTTGATTAGTAAAGGATTAAGAGTTCGTGGATTGGATCTATGACGTGATGAGTTGATTTGCAGCATTTGGTATTTTTACCAGCACCCTATTTAAGGAGGAAGGCTCACCTCCTCTAAACAAGGATCGTTGTTTCTGTATAGTAGGTAGTGTTCTTTTATTAGATTGTTACTCATTGTTTGTGCGTTATTTATTTCAAGATCATTGTTATTAAGTTTCATTCATTTAAATATTTATGTTACTTATATTGGGTTGTGAGTATTTTTATGTAGGACTAAGTTTTTGTTACTTCGTTAATATTTTCAAGATTGTTGTTACTCAATTCCATCATTTCAATATTTTTTATTATATTCAATTTACTTTCTTATGCTATTCGATTATCTTGTAGGAGATTCCTTTACGTTGATAACATTGGTTGAGCCATATATCTACTATGTTTTAGTGTGATGTGTTTCCTTTCAAGTTGGGTTATTTAATTGTGCAAGGATCGAGTCTGTTTCATTTCCCAACAAGTGTGGAGTTTGTTTCATTTCTAAAGAAAGTGTTCAATTTCCAGAGCAAGTATGTCGAGTGTTTCATTTTCAGAGTGTTGTTTTCTATGCAATATGTAGAGTGTTTAATTTCAACAGTGTGATTTCATTCCCAGCAAGTGTGCAAAGTATTTACATTCAAGCAAGTGTGTTTTATTCCCAACATGGTTTGCTTTCTTTTAGTTTCTTAATTGAATTATGTAAGGAGTGTCTTTGATTTATGCAAGTGTGGATTTGTTTCATTTATGCAAGAGTGAGGTTTGATCATTTATGCAAGTTCAATTTCATTTCATCATAGTTTTTTTAATTCGAAGTAGTGTGAGTGTGTTTTTATTTAAAGCAACTGTGAAGTTTTATTTCCAATTCATCAAGAGTGTTTTACTTTCGACAAGTGTGCTTCATTTGAATAAGCATGATCTAGTCTACAACGGGTGTTTCTTGCTTATGATTACATACCAATGCCAGGAGGAAATTGTGCTTGCATATAAATTTCATGATAACTTTGCAATAAAAGACGTACCCCTGGTTGAAAATTAATGTATAGGATGTTTTAGTAAGACAATTAAATACACCAACATTTTTGCGTCATTGTCAGGTATGAAGAGGAATACTAATTAGAAGGGGATGAGGAGGAATAGAGTTTGGAGTACTTCATTGAACCCTTCAAATATAACTTACAGAGTGATAGAATTATGAAATCAGCCAATGGTGAAGTTACAAGAGATGAAATTGGTAATTTGTTTGAAATTTTTAAAATTGATATTATTATCTCTTTGTCTTCACAATTGGATGCTTTGCAGGTAAAGTGAAAAAAAATGAAGAAGAAAGATCACTATCAATATTTTGTTCTAGGTGCAGAAAAAAACATTGTTTAAAACAATTCCCTCTCAACAATGTTGAATTTTGATGCATTTGCGAGAAAAAACACCTTTCAAAACTCCGCTCTCCATTGCCATGATTGAAAGTAGTGTTCCAAGAATCCAACGAGGAATTTTAGAAATCCTATTTCATTTCTTCTAAGAATCCATGGAAATACCTCCCTTTCAGTATAAATCAATACCTCTCCTTACTTTTCAATACTTGGAATAACATGTATAATCTTCAGCAAGTCCCACAGGAAATGCAATATCCTACAAATCTATGGAAGTTTCCTAATCCTCCCTAGATTAAATATCCCACACCATGGTCACAATGGCCGTCTCATCCAAATCAAACATTTCCATGGCCTCAAGGATGGTGAGGATCTATTTTTCCTAGGGGACAGTTCTCAATGCAAACTCAATTATCTATCCAACAACAGTTGCAACTCCCCTTGATTGTTATACCAAGTAATCCTCCCCTATGACCCCAACATCCTGTACAACCTAAATAGAATATAAATAATAAGGAAGTTTCACCCTCATAAAAATCCCAAACCTGAGAACAATTTGTGGAAAAACACACCGATACAATTCACGTTGAAACTCCCAATAACCAAACTCAAGCACAAGCTTCTACTCTGTTCTCTTAGGAAGTTGTTACTCTGCCATTTCTAGAAGTTGTTACTCTCACTCCTGTTGAAACTGTTCTGAGACCACCATATATGGAAAGGAACTTCTTGAGTAGGGAAGGGCATGCCACCACAAGGACCTTCTTGACTCCTTGTCTGAAGTTCAAAATTGTCACCAAGGAGGAGCCTCCCTCTCAAGAACCTGTAGAAGACCAAAATATCCATGAATAGATCCCACAAGAGGGGGACCTAGAAATTTCTTCTAGTTATCCTTGTCAATATGAAGCAGAGCTCATAGAATCATGGCCATCATCCAAAGGGTAGAAAACATTAGAGAAAGAAATAGAAGAATTCCTTGCATCTTTGTCACCAGATCTAGATCCCTTGTGCATTTAGAATTTTAATGGGAAAACTTCCTATAGAATTTATGGCATTCCAACCAAAGAAGAGAACTAGGAATACAAATAATACATTGAATCATGGTTCCAAGAAGTCCTCATATCTCACCAATTCATTCTTCAACAATTCTTGGAACCATCTCCATCACAGGAGTTGGTCCCTCATGTTCTGGTATCTCTCAAAGTATATTTTTCAAGTTTTAATATTAGTACACTTGCAATTCTGCTATGCACATGCCTCCATTGGAAATATTCCTACACTTGAAGAAAAATTTGTCTTTCTTCAAGTAGAGTAGGATAAATAAAGAAATAAAATAGTAAAGATAAAAATAAGTCCAATTGTGAAAACCAATTTACTAGCGCAATTGGACACAAAATTTGATTGAAAACTAGGTTACTAGCTGACAAAGTTCACAATAAGGTTTTGTAAGTTTATGTTGGTTAAAATTTTGTACCGTAATTATTCAAAATCATTTATGTTTTATGCTTATGTCAGCTTATGTGAGATTCCTTATGGCCCACCTTCTTGAAAATCCCATCCCATTGACTCCAACACATCATATGGGATCAAGGCTAGATTTTCATGGTCCCCTGGGATGGGCATGCATCAATGTCATATTTTCTTGTTGTTAATCACAAGGATTCATCAATGCCTCTTGATTGAAGAATATTTCATGTGACTTGACTCCAACACATCTATTTTGTAAGACACCAGATATAATAAATATGCAGAATAGAAATAAAATGCTATAAATGGCAGAATAACAGTAATATAGCGAGCATAATCTCCACAATAACACAAAAATGATATAAGAACAACAACAAAAATAACACTTTGATTTAGAAAGCAATGTTCACAGGCCTCTTCGAGGGGGAAACCTCCAATCAAGCAGTTCTCTGTTACAATAATCTCCAAGATAGGGTTTTTATACCCTCGACCCTTATTTATACTAAATATGTCTATCAAGAGAAGCATCTAGAGGAAGATCCTTCTAGAAGTGGAAGATTCTATTAGGTCTTCTTACATCCGCCTTATTCTATTTTATTGAAAGGCCTTATTAATATTGACCTTTATTACATCCGAATATATTGATCTACCTATGCGTGGGTTAGGACCCTAACATGTCCGCCCCCTTAAAAACAGCCTTGTCCACAAGGCTTGAGATGTGGAAACTGTTGCAGAATGGTAGCTGATTCCCAAGTGGAATCTACTGGAGTCATATCTTTCCACTGGACTAGCACTTCTTTGATGGTTTTCTGACATAGGCGATGCTCACACTAGTCCAAAACTGCTTCTGGCTATAGCCAAATGGATCCTTCTTCAGCTAACTATGGAAGGTTGGTTTGAATTTGGCACCTAGTTCCAATCAGCTTCTTTAAGCATGAAACATTAAAAACAGGATGTAGCTTCAACTAACTGGGTAGAGCTAATTGATATGCAACTTGTCCCACATGCTTGTGAACTGTATAAGGACCATAAAATTTGGGTGCTAGATTCTGACAATGCTCGTCCTTGAGGGAAGTTTGCTTGTATGGTTGTAGTCACAAAAACACCTGATTCCCTTCTGCAAATTGACATTCAGAGCGACCTTGATCTGCTTGTTGCTTCATGTGATTATGTGCCATGACCAAGTTCTCTTTAAGGGTACGAAGAATATCCTCTCGAACTGTCAGTGTTTGGTCAACCTCCTGGACCTTCAAGGTACCTAGTAAGTATGAGAGAACTGAAGGTGGCTTCTGTCCATATACCGCTTCAAAAGGAGTCATGCAAGTAGCTGTATGGTAGGAAGTGTTGTACCACCATTCATCTAGGGGTAACCATTGAGCCCACTGATGTTGTTTTTCAGAGGCAAAACACCTCAGATATGTTTCCAAAAACTTGTTTACAACTTCTGTTTGACCATCAGTCTGGGGATGATAAGCTGTGGTGAGATGCAATTGGGTGCCCTGTAACTTAAATAGTTCTTGCCAAAAATTGCTTGTGAAAGTTGGGTCACGATCCGAAACAATAGAGTGCAGCATGCCATGAAGATTGAAGACCTGGTCCATGAAAATTTGAGCCACCGTGGATGCAGTAAATGGGTGTTGAAGAGCGCAGAAATGAGCATACTTGGAAAGGTGATCCACAACCACCATTATGACTAATGTATTCCCCGATTTGGGTAAGCCGGTAATAAAGTCCATAGAGATATCCTTCCAAATAGTAGGTGGAATCGAAAGCGGTTGTAGTGTGCCTGGAGATTTGATTGTTTCTCCCTTGTTGTGTTGACACACCTCACATTCAATGAAAAAATTACGGATGTCCTGTTTCATACCATCCCAGAAAAAATAATGCTTGACCTTGTCATATGTTTTGGTGAACCCTGAGTGCCCTGCTATGGGTGTAGCATGAAGCTCAGAAAGTATCGTGGATTTAATCTTTCATTGTTTACTTAAATACAAATGACCTTTGTATTGAAGCTCATCCTGGAGCCAAGAGTACCCTGGGGGAGCCAGAGCATTCGTCTGCAATTGTTGAATCAGGTGTGAACTTTTGGGATCTTTAAGCCGTTCCTGGTGCACAGCTTGGAGCCAATCGGATACAATGAAGGAAAGAGAAAAAAGGGATCCTTCTTCTTCATATTTTTGGGACAGTGCATCCACCACTACATTGTCTTTTCCCTTCTTGTAAATGATCTCATAATCATATCCAAAGAGCTTAGTCACCCATTTTTGTTTCTCCAGGGAGGAAATGTGTTGTTCCAAAAATTACTTGAGGCTTTGATGGTCGGTCTTAATTTGGAAGCGTTGCCCCAAGAGATAAGGGTGCCATAGATCAATGACATGCAGAATAGCCAACATTTCCTTTTCATAAATGGGTTTGCCCAGATTCCTTTCAGACAGTTTCTTTCTAGTGAAGGCCAAAGGTCGACCCTCTTGCATAAGGACAGCGCCGATTACTTTCCCTGAGGCATCACATTCCAACACAAAGGTCTTTGTGAAATCAGGAAGGGCCAGAACCGAAGTGGTGCACATGGTCGTTTTCAAGGTTTGAAAAGCTTGAGCAGTGACTAGAGTCCAAGTGAAAGAGTTCTTTTTTAGGAGAGTAGTGAGAGGTGATGCAATCTTTCTGTAGTTCTTAACAAACTTGTGATAATACCCTATTAAGCCAAGAAATCCATGCAATATTTTGAGAGTATTTGGGTGCGGCCAGTCTTGCATAGCTTTAGTCTTTTTCAGATCCACCCTGACACCATCCTTGCCAACCAGATCACCCAAGTATTCTACTTCTGAGGCACCAAAAGCACATTTAGACTGTTTCAGGAAAAGTTGGTGCTGAGAGAGTAGATGGAGAACTTGATCTACATGAGTAAGATGGTCTATTCAGGTTTTGCTATAGATCAGGATATCATCAAAGAAAACTAATACAAAATTACGGAGAAAGGGATGGAAGACATGATTCATGAGGCTTTGGAAGGTGGAAGGGGCATTATACAAGCCAAAGGGAATGAAAAAAAACTCATAGTGGCCCTCATGAGTGTGAAAGGTCGTCTTGGGAATGTCTGACTCTTTCATACGTATCTGGTGATAGCCCGAGTGAAGATCAAATTTAGTAAAGAATTAGGCGCCACTCAATTCATCCAGGAGGTCATCAATGATAGGAATGGGAAATTTGTCTTTAAAGGTCAGTTTGTTGAGGGAACGGAAGTTAGGAAACATTCTCCAAGAACCTTCTTTCTTCAAGACCATGACTACAGGAGAAGAGTAAGGGCTCGTACTAGGGCGGATAATGCTTGCATTAAGGAGATTTTGGACCATTTTCTCAATTTCATTTTTTTGTGAAAAGG
The DNA here is from genome assembly GCA_032191745.1 of Picea mariana. NCBI lineage: Eukaryota > Viridiplantae > Streptophyta > Pinopsida > Pinales > Pinaceae > Picea > Picea mariana. Next base: position 9,231 of record JASDQU010011612.1, on the reverse strand, counting down.
GGTGGCAATATGGACGGATATTGGGAGGAAGGCTTCCGGGTACAAGGGGAATGGAATGATCATGAACACTGCGGGAAGGAGGGAGTCCTTGGGGAGTGGAAAATACCATTTGATGTTTAGAAAGGAGGGCTTGGAGGTCATGCGGCACCAAGGGTGTATTTGTTTCTTGTATGGCATGGAGTTGGGCAATGACACCAGAATGACCTTTTTTGAGTAGCTTTTCCATGCGATGGGAACTAATGACCTCAAGTGAACCAACAATGATGCCTTGAAATTTATATTGGTGGCCTTCCTAGTCGAATTGCATGGTTAATGCCTTAAAATCCATGAGAATGGGACCCAAATTTCTTAGCCAGTCTGCACCCAACACAATGTCACAACCACCACTGTCGATAGCAAACATATGGGATTTTAGGTGGTAGTCACCGATTTGGAGACACACATTTTCAATGCGCCCTCCACATTTCATGGAACCACCATTGGAAATCATGATTTGGAAATTGCTGATAGCATGGATGTAGCAATGAGTTTCTTGGGCAATGCAGCGATGAATAAAATTATGGGTGCTTCCACTATGAACCTGAATGATGACCTTCTGATGCTTGATGTAATCGATAATATTGAGGGTTTGGGGAGCGGAGAATCCAGTGAGAGCATTGAGGGAAATGATGGGTTCTACTTTGGGAGGGTCTGAGGGAGGGGTTATGTCAGTGATTTCAAGTGACTTCGACATAAGGGGAGTTTCAACATCCTCTTCCGAAATATCCTCAGAGATGGCCATAAAAATATTTTTTTCCTTACACTTGTGGCCTGGGAAATATTTTTCATCACAATTATAACAAAGGCCTTTCAGTTGGCATTCATCTATTTCACCCCTGGTTAATTTTTGGATCTTTAATRGGGCACAGGGAGTAGTGGGAGTGACGGGTTTAGGGCGAGGGATAAAGGAGGGTTTTTGGTTTTGAGAGGATATAACATATTGTTCTTCTTTATCTCTTTTAGTAGCCTCCACCCAATTCGAGGGTTGAGCCATGAGGACATGGGCCTGAATCTCCTCCTTGAGGCCACTGATAAAACACTCTTGAAAGAAAGCATCAGTCATGCCCTCTGTTCGAAAATCCAGTCACTCAAAGAAGGCTATGAAGTCTTCTACTATTCGTGATTGTTTCAACTTTGTCAAACGGCCCAAATGGTTGGTGTCCATGTCAAAGCATTCATAAATCTTAGTCACAAATTGGGTCTAAGCAATATACCCTTGAAGGGAAGTTTTTCTCCATTGCCACCATTGCCAACGTTCTTGATCTAGATGGAGAACACAATACCGAAGTTTGGCCAAGTCATCTGTAATGTTGTATAAAGAGAAATAATGTTCCATTTGGGTTACCCAACCAGTGGGGTCCAAGCCATCAAATTTGGTCACATCCACCCACTGAAGGCATAGGTCACATTGAAAGTGATGGGGCTGAAAGGTATGGGAATGGGAGGAATGTTCGCCTTTGGTCTTTGGAGGTGCTTCAGATAAAGGGTCATATATAGGGAACTTCAGTTTGGTGCAGAGTGATGCAAAGACAGATTCAAGATGGGTGGTCAGTTCTTGTTTGAGTTCCTCCATTGAGGACTACATGGTTGTATTTATGGTTGTATTTATGGATGAATCGATGGAGGCAACAGTAGCACTAAGTTGTTTCACTTCTTTTTGGGTCTTGAGGAAACCAGATTGCAAGGTGTTGAAGCGAGTTTTTAGATCTTGGCTACGGGTATGGGCCATTAGGATGGGTGAACTGAAAAGGGGCGGGCAAGGTCAAAAATTTTGCTGAAAAAATGATATGGATGAATGTGATAAGGGAAAAGAGATGAATCCAATGGAATAGATCTCAAATAATGGTGAAAAAATTTCCAGACTTTTTTTTCTTTTTTACACCTGCGAAGTTATACTCCGGTCTGAAGAATAGTGCAGTGATGAAATCCCCAAATGCTTAACCAGAAAGAAATGTGTATTTACTTGGCAACTCAAACACAATTGTATGGCAATAGATCTGGTCTGTTTTAATTTGTTTATGTTTCTGTCCCCCAAGGGTTAGGTATTCAAGGGTTCTACAGACAAGGGTTTGCCCTGTGCTATATCTCTCTAAAATACATGTGGTGTCCAATATTATTACTCGGCCCAATATCTCAGGGCACTAACTAAGGAGGATAGACCGTACCCTTAGTCATACTACCCGACTACCCAGGTACTAGAGAGTATCTTCCCGAGTGTTGTTCTCAGTGATGCTATAGCAGTTCGATGGCCGATAGGTTTATCTAAAGAAGGCTTAAGGAAATCTAGGCCGATCCGTACACAGGTGTTGTTTGATGCGCTACCACTCGAAGGGGTACCAACAGGGGTTACAAGGGTGGCCGACAAATGTGCGCTTAAGAACCACTTGTATTTCCTGCGTGTATGAATCCCTCAACCGTGGGTTTATGCATGTAATGACAGATCTCTGTGGCTTAAAGACGCCAGAATACGTCTCTACCCTGAAAAAAAAATCCCACAATTTCTGCCAAGAAAAGTGCTCTGATACCACTTGCAAGATACCAGATATAATAAATATGCAGAACATAAATAAAATGCTAGAAATGGCAGAATAAAAGTAATATAACCAACATAATATCCACAATAAAACATAAATGATATAAGAACAACAACAGAAATAACACTTTGATTCAGAAAGCAATGTTCATGGGCCTCTTCGAGGGGGCAACCTCCAGTCGAGCGGCGCTCTGTTACAATAATCTCCAAGCTAGGGTTTTCATACCTTCGACCCTTATTTATACTAAATATGTCTATTAAGAGAAGCATCTAGAGGAAGATCCTTCTAGAAGAAGAAGCTTCTATTAGGTCTTCTTACATCCGCCTTATTCTATTTTATTGAAAGGCCTTATTAATATTGACCTTTATTACATCCGAATATATTGATCTACCTATGTGTGGGTTAGGACCCTAACACATTTGTACCTCCCAAGATGCACTAAGGTACTTTAGCACTCACTTTCATTGAAGGTGAGTTGTTTCACGTTGGGTAACAACATACATTAATGGCCAATAATCCAAGGACTTGTCTTCATGCTTGACATCAACACATTTTGATGGAAATATTGTGTTGGAATTTATGTCAGCATGAAGACAAGAAGTACCATAGTGGAGTATGACATGGAGTTGTAGTAAAAGATATAGGAATACTGATTTACATGAACATAGTGGATTACCAGAATACAAGGGATCACCTGGCCGAGTTCTTTGAAAGAATGAAAGAATGAAAACAAAATAATGAGACAATTTCAATTACTAAACTAGTCAAGTCGAGTTGTCTTGGTGACTATATATTCTATTGAGATAGGATCGTCATGAATAGAATGAATATTGGCGAGTCACTCTCTTGAGTTATCTTGCAGTATTATTTCAGAGTGTAATCGAAGGGAAATTTGTTGATGCATCACCGAGAACCCTTGAGTTTGTCAGATTAACATGGTAGTCGATATTTCGTAGCAAGTTTTGGTCATCATTTTTTCCAGGCCGAAGTTGGACGACCCTTCAAACCCAAACAATTTCCAAAATCCACCAATGGTTAGATCCAATCAAGAAGTCAATTGTTGAATAAATTGTCATTGATTTCGAAGGTTAGAAAGTGATCAAATATATGTCAAAGGTTAGTAAGTGATCAAATATATGTCAAAGGTTAGTAAGTGATTAAATATAAATATGACCTTGGTATCACTTTAATAAATACAAAAGTGGAAACAGAGTTTACATAAAAGTGGAAATGAAAGTGGACTAAATATAAATATGACTTTAATAAACAACAAAATTTGAAAAGTTAGGTGGAAGTGTTGTTTAAGTAAAAGAGGAGTAAATATGAAAGTGGAATAAAGAAAAGGTAAAAGTGAAATTGGATTAAAGAAAAAGGTAAAAGTGAAAGTGGATTTAAAGAAAAAGGGAAAAAGTGAAAGAGCACATGGTATTTGCAAACCAGGGTGGTATTTAGCTATGGTAAGGTAAAAAATGAATTAAATCATGATACTCAAAATGTATTTGATCAAGGGGATCAAAATATGATCAAAAATAAAAGTGTTCGGAATTGCTTGAAAACAAACGTGTGTGTAGGCATTGTTTGTTGGATTACTGAGAGGGGGAGTGAATCAGTAATAACGTAATTATAATCCTTTTTCTTCAAATGTTATATCAATGTAGAATTATTATCCAATAATGAGAAGTAATAAATAAACAATCACACACATGCACAGTACATCAGTTTTTTACTTGGAAACCCAAATCGGGAGAAAACCACAGAATGCTTTTTCTTATATGTCTTGAAGAATTACATTCATTGGAAGCACCAACTTCCTTTGTTTTTCAGCTGCAACTGGAAGGAGGCTCCAACCTCCTAGTTTCTCAGGCTACAACCTGAGGGAAGCTCCAACTCCCCAAATCTTTGGCTACAACCAGAAGGAGGCTACAACCTCCAATGTTCTACGACTACAACCAGAAGGTGGCTACAACCACCTTTCCTTGCCCCGTCCTACCATCCTGAAGTAGAAGTAGAATGATGGAACCACTGTCACACTATCACTGTGAGATATACTGTTGTAAACCTGTACCAATAAGTCTGAACCATGCATCAACCTGTACCTCAACCTGTAATCAACCTGTAATCAACTTGTACCTTAAACAAGTGCATCAACCATGCACCAACCTCAACAAAACGCCCTCATCAATTTCATCATCCAAATCTGATTTTTAGCTCTGTAATAGACCTGGTGTATATGATCACATTCCTGCAAACCTTCCTTAACTTTTAAAAACAAAAGACTAGCATTTTCATCAAACTTGTTTTTAGTCTCACATGCCTAGTTTTGGATTAGTCAACAACCCTAACTTGAAGTAATCATAACTTTGAACCTGTAATGTATAACGATCTAAAACTGATACACAATGTTCTTCAGTGTGTTTTATACAATTCCTCCAAGTGGCACTACTTGGAACCTCTCAGAAAAGGAGTTATAGAAAAAATGGCATACCTTGCTGAATTCTGGCTTATTCTAGAGAGAGACCTTGTAGAGAGTGCCCCACACAAAATGTTTGATGAAATGATCTGAAACTTAGAAAGCACCATCAAAAGAATTTATCCTTCCTTGCATTTCGGCCTTCTTTTCTTCACTTTGCTCAGAATTTCGTCTTAGATATCATTTGTAAACCTCAGACACCTATAGATATTCAATATGCTCAAGTGTAATTCAAATGAGAG
>JASDQU010011611.1:24240-89848 GCA_032191745.1 Picea mariana | reverse complement strand
TTGCTCATTTAGTAATTATCGTTTAGTTTAGATTTCCTTTTCAAAGTCTAGTGATTTAAAGCATATTCATTCCCTAAACTTATTAGGGTTTGATTTTAAAGTTATTATCTTGAAACCCTAATCATAAAATTAGCCCTAGATTTAGAATTTTTAAAGTTTATTCTACATTTTTGGGCTATTTAATATGTTTATGTAAATATGTAATTTCATTAAAAAGACATAATGATTAGATTTACATAAGATCAACTAGTTTTATTGTATTAGATTCACATAAGATCAACTAATCCATAATTTTTCATAATTAAACACATAAAGCATTGGATTTATTGTAAGTTACATTCATTAAATTGTTGTTAGACAACTTCTTTGAGGTTTTATCATTGACTTATGATGTTAACAAATAATTTTCAAATTTGAAATATCTCTATTGCGTATATAATAAATGAGATTTGAGGCTTAGTCCACTTGTCTCTTATTCATATACATCATATAAGTGGATAGTGGTGTTTCATTCTTGTTCTCTAAATATCCATCTTAAAACATTAGGTCACTAAGTTGTTGGATACTTTATATCACATGTGCTATATCTTTTTTGGGATTCACTTGGTTTATTATTTTAAGCAAATATTTACATATAATAGATTAATCATAATCAAGATTTGCTTAGGCTTTCATAATAATCAATCATATATCAAAGGGATACCCACCTCGGTCTCTTGAGAGACAACCAAAAGTGAAGGGGAAGTTTTATTGAAGTGACAATGATACTACTCCCATCCGTTACACCAAGATGGAATATGTGGATTGTACTTCTCCACTTAGATGCTAGTTTAGGTGGTAAAAGGGTGCAAGACAACGTCGTAATAATGCAAAATTTGTAAGTTGATCCAATCCTAGATGGTAGAGGAAACCTAAAAAACAAGGTAGGGTTTTTGACTTGGTCTAAAGAATTAGTGCACAAGAGAATCCAAAGTGGATATACGAGCCTAAAATAAAGAGGTTGTAACATCATGGACCTGCATTGCTTCAAAATGACTAGAAGGATTCTAGGATATGGGTCCAAAGGGTTAATGTAAAAAATTAAGATGTAAATGAAGGTGCAACAAAATTAATCTTATCTCTTGGTTTGGGAAAATGTTGGACATGAAATCCTTATTATGTGAATTATGCACAATGGACCATATTTTATTGTAATTGAAGTGTATTTCAACTATAGTTATTCAAGTGAAGATGAAAGATTACCATTATAAAAATTTAATAGAGTAAAGCTTCAATAATGTCAAGATATGACTTATGAAAATGTTTAATGTATCTTATTCATTAATAAAATTTGTGGTATAATATCTACATTATATTATCATTCTTGAAATTAATGAACTTTTGAATGTGGTAAGGTTTGTATGCTACCAACATTTTGACCCATTCAATACTTGAAAGAACTTGAATAACATCAATATAAGTGTAGACATCAATGGAAAATGGGACTTTACCTAGTGATTTGCTTAATATTTTAGATTTACTTCACATGAAATGGTATTGTTGGTTGAAAAAAATGTTTAAGAGTTTCTTCTTTATCATATATAATCCAAATTATATCTTTTGTAACATATATGGAATTATGGATTTATGAATATAATAACCTCATTTCAAATATGGCCTTAAACTTTGATACTCTTTGACTTTTGTATAATACAAATGATTCCAAAGGCACCATCATTGATTGAAGAGGATTTGAGAAGAATATGATGTCTACTTTATTATATTTTGTCTAGTCAACTTTACAAATAGAGGATTGTTTAGCCCTTGGAATGTATAATTTAACATGTTTGAATGTATCAAATTTATTTGAAACTCGGATCATTTGATGGGTTTGGAATTCTAATTAGAACCCATGTGATTTGAATTACTAACTAGGATTGAGAGTTTTCCAAGCCGGGATGGAATGATTCTTTTGTTGGATATTGATATTATTATAATGAATGAGAATTGTTAGATATGAATGTTGGGTATTAATGATTTTCCCATGGTTTCATGGCATAAAGAATCATTGTAGATTCTGATGCTTCAACATAAAATATGTTTAATTATTCTTTTGTTGGATGTGGATATTATGATCATGAATGAGAATTGCTAAATATGGGTGTTAGGTATTGTTACCCCTCCAGAATAGGGGTAACTAAGGAGATCATGTCTCGAGGTCCACATGTAACAGACATGGATCGATGAGAGTTAGATTGACCAACAGATCCCGAAGGGCCCCTCTTTTTCATGAGCACCTCATCATTCATCATCAACAAAAAATCAACGTCCACCACATCAGCTTGGTCCAAGATGACAAGTCTTTCTCCATGAGGTAACAAGACCAATATCATGGTAAGTTTCATTTTAATACTTGAAGCATTTGAGCATGTTGCAAAGAATCATTTCTTGATTTTTGAAGTTTGCTTGGAATTTATACCTTTTGTATAATTTCACCTTAGTGAGTGACATGGTCTCCTAGTAAGTAGGTTACCCTCGGGAAAAGGGTTGCTACTGGGTGGTTTTTTGAAGGGTCATCGTACCATTCTCGTCCATACTTGCCACTTTCTGTCATTCTACCCCTCTATTTCCTTGTCTTTTGGGTTTCGAGGATCATTGACTCAAGAAGAAATTGTACCTCATTTCATGGGAAGAAGGGGATGATGACACGTAGGTAGATTGCAATGGCTATAAAAGAATAAGAAAATGATGCTAAAAACAAGTGAACATAGAAAATAAGGACCACCAAAATCTATTCCAACTTGAGCTCTACTCATTCAGTTCTCACCTCGGTCCCAAAAGTAATGCTAAAGCTTGGAAACCCTTAAAGGGGGACCCTCAAATTTGAAAATTATAAATTAAAGTAGGGATTAGAAAGATAGAAAAGGGGGTTTGGAAAAAGGTGGCACATAAATATTGGTTAACTCAAGAGCAAGTGCACCCTCTACAGAGTCTCTCATAAATGAGACAATACAAACCCTTGTATATCAAGGACCCCACATATAGAAGTATTGCCCAAAAACCCACCTCAAACTCACTACTTGACTTAGATAGGTTCCTCTTGGAAAAAATCCCTTGACTTGGGGATTGGATTAACCAATAGGGCACCATTACACCCCTCCCATACCTAAATTAGGAAAAAATTATAAGGTATTTAAGATTTTTTTTTTAATTTGAAAAGGGGGCTTTGATGCACATGTTTGGGTTGTTCTTGTATGAGATATAGCTTACTTGACATGATTCTTGTGACTTGTGGAACCTTCGAGGGAAAATTTGTTTGTATTTGCATGACATTTATTGGTGAACATGTATTCGTGTGGAGATGCCTTCGTTCAGACCTCTGTGAGGGATTTGGATCCCAATGATGGATGCTAGACCCCACGTCTGGGGCATATGAGATTATGGATGTTCCACCTTGAGGATGGAGGGAATTGCCTTTGGAGGAACCTTGGCATGAATATATGATGAGCTCCCGCAATTTTCACTTGGATGCTGGCCTTTAAAGGCCTAAATGTCACTTGCCTAGCCCTTGAAATCACCCTTGGAGGGCTAGGGTTTGATGGAGATGGTTCCATAAATGTTTTTATGGAGGAAACTTGGCATGACTCTTTCACACTAGATGGCTTGATGTATGGACTTGGGAGGCCCAATGTTCCACCCTGCAACCTCAATGTCACCTTCCTCTAGCTCAATGTCACCCCCTTAGGGAATGACATCACCCTTTTAGGGTTTTATCCTGTGTAAAATTTAAATTTTGTAAATTAAAAGGGGAAAATTAAGAAGTAGGCTCCATTGTGAAAACACATGAATTTTCAACTGAGACTTTTCATGGTTAGGATTTCCCATATAAATATGGCTAACCAAAGACTCATTTTATCATCACACTTTTCTCTCACACAAGTGAGAAGTGGTTTGAATTTTTTTCGCTTTTTGGGGTGATTGGTCTCTTTTACCTCATGCACTAGGCTTTAGAGGACAAGTTTCAGATATATCTTGCTGATTTTGGGTGGAATTGTTTGCAATTAGGGTTCTCTCTTGTGATTGTCTTGGTGAAGTAAGTAAATTTATGCAATCTTCGTGACATTAAAGCTTTATTTTGAATTTACTTGTTAATATGGAATATTTATTTCTTGGTTAAAACCCTAAGCGAGGAGCATAAGGTGCTTCCTCCTCTCATAAGGATAATTTAATTTTTGAAATAAATCCTACCTATATTTAGAGTTCTAAATCCCTAAAGTGATAGCATTTTAGGAGTTTGATTCTAGACACTTGTTGTGACATTATTGAAGAATCTAAGAAGAGAAAAAACAAGTGTTAGAGCCCAAAAGTGCTTGCACTCTAACAACCTCTTCTTGAAATCTAAGGACCTAAGGTGCTAAAACCTTAGATTTCAAGCCCTTTCTCTTAGAGATTTCTATCAACATTCTCCAATTATATTCTATTGTTGTTGTAAAGGACTCCATAGCCCAAAAGGAACTAATCTACCTTCTCTCTAGTGAAGAAAGTGATCAAAAAATCTCTTTTATCATTCTCTCAAGCTATCCACTAACATTGCTAACTCGAACTAGTTGTAATTCACTAAATTGCTTGCTGCCATTGTAAAACATTGCTACAACCATCTAATTTGTTACAGTTTGTTTCTTAATTCAATCTAAAAACTAGCTAACATACTCAACAATTGTTTGGGATACTTGGGTATTAATACAATGGATATGTGCTAAATTTTCCTTGTCATTTCATGAAATTATGATCTCTCTAACTTCTTGTTGTTGCAAAACTATAATTGTTGTTGTAAATTGTTGTATTGCTGCAATTTTGTATCAACGTTAATAAATTTTTATTGTCTATTTTCTATTGAGGTGTTATTTGCATATTGGTACTTGGAAATCACTATACATGTGTTATATTGTTCTTGTTCCAGGCATGTACCAGAAACACTCTTTTCTTCCTCAATTTCATAGACATACACTTTGACTTAGGTGATCAATAGAGGGGGTGGTAGGTTTGGCTACAAAACTTGCTACTTTGATCCCTTGGGGTCACTAGGGAATCCTCCATTGTGGTGTACCTCTTCCATCACTAAACTGAGGGGATTTCTTACTAAGGTGACAGTGGTATTATTTCTTGTAGTTATGAAATATTTTGGAATATTGTGTTTGGATTTGCACAATGAAAAATATTGTGATAATAATTTGGTGTTGTTTCCAGGGAGAATCGAGTTATTTTTCCTCAACAACATATATTTGGTGAGCTCATCCCAAAGCCAACCGCATCTCATAAGCTTACCCAACGAGTCCATTGAGGGTGATTCCATCACTTCCTTAGATAATCCTAGAAGGGTTATTTGGCGACTCCATTGATGAAAACCCATGTTGAACATCATTATAGATGTCAACATTTTTACCCATGGATTCTCCAAGATGGCATTTGGGAGATATTTTCAGATCCTTGGACACAAGTAAAATTCCAGGGTACCCTCGATCAATGCTTCTTGAGTACAAAATGAAATGGCTACCCATGTTTTCGGATAATGGTGAGACTACTACTGAAGGACACATGAGTATTTTCTGGGCCTTCTTTCAATTACATCCCATAGATGATGAAGTTGAATATTTGGTGATGAAACTTTTCTTAGCCACTCTTCACGATGCTGCTAAAATATGGTATGATGGTCTCCCTGATAAAGGCATGGATACCATGGAACAATTTAAAGATACCTTCCTGAATATATGGGGCATTGGATAAGACCCTAACACATTGTTCCAACGATGCCATCTCTTGAGAGAAGAAGAAATTTAATGAATAAGGTCACCAGTCCATTAGAGAGGAGAAATAATTACCTCATGATTCTATTGAGGACGACAAAGAATTTCCTCATGAAGATGAAGTGATGGTGTCTACTCCTTCATTTGATGAATTCATCCAAGCTTCCATTGCTCCTGCACAAGAAGAAGAGAATGTGGTAATTCATTTCCTTTTCTAGAACTTTGATGATGCTCTATTCCATGATTTAGAAAGTGAAGAAATGTTAGAGAAACACTTGGATGTACTAGACCCTTCATGTTATGATAAAGGTGATGATATGATTGATAAAATTGATGATTTTATACATGTTGGGAGACACAAATAAGATGTGATTGGTCATGATGGAGATCCCATTTACGATATTGAAGGTCATTTTCAATTCTTTCCTTTAGAACAACCATATGTGATTGTTAGAGATTTAGATGTTTGGTAATGTGAATATGACATGATTACATACTTGTTCCAACCATCCAAGGATGGATTACTAAAACACTCTCATGATGAGATTTGGTCTTGCCCTAGGGAATTTGATGTTTGTTCTTTTGAGCACTTGAATTTATTCTATGAAGAAATTTTTCAACCACTATTGTGCTCCAGTTTTGATGAGGGTAAGGACATTATTTTCTTGGAGCAAGATACTTGTGATGAGGCTTTCCATCCTCCTTCTTTCCCTTTATTTCACTATGTCACTGAGGATGCATCCAAGAAATGTGTTCCTTCTCCCAAGTTGTCTCCGAGGAAAAACAATTTCTTGGAATTTAAGGGTAGGTGAATTCTTTAAGAAGAAGTTTGATATCTCTATCTTTCAACCTTCCCATAAGTAATTGTTATTCATCCTCCATATTCTTGTTCATCCATTTTTAAGCCTCATGGAGTGATGATATCTAGGCTAGTCAAACTCTTGACCCTTTGAGTCATCCTGATGAGTCTCTACCTCGTCACGACCCTATACAAATATGGATTGAGAATTCTTGTGAGAAAATGGCTTGATATAATTTGGTCCCTCCCTCCCGCCTCCATGAATTAGACTTTGTGATTAGTTATGACACAATGGATGTTCTAGATCATGACCTTTTTGTGATTGACTTATATTTATTTTGGTTTATGATGAAGCACAAGGGTAGGTGTTGTGATACAATGCTAGCATGGTTGTACTGGTTATATGATTATACCTAGCATTTATGCTAACATAGATTATAGTAGGTAGGTTAGATTAGGAATTTGCATCCCGCATTGCATATATGTTTCATCTTTCACATCATGGCAGTATAGTTTGCATATAGCTTAGAATGCATTTTCCTACATACATATGATTTACATATTCTTTTCTTGCATTATTGCATATTTCTATGTTACATTTACATCTTTTTGCATATTGATATATTGGAATAAAATGCCAAAAACAATTATTTTCAAGTTTTGATTTTCATAGTTATCATCTTGCATATGAACAAGGGGTGATAACGTCACCCTAGGTACTCTAACATTTTTTCTTGAGTGTGTAGGCACAAGTCATACTAGGATATGTTGAGGTTCTCATGCACTCTACAAGGAGAACATGGACCCATGTCCCCAAGTAGGTTCCATGTGTTAACCCTTAGGCTAGGGAAAACTGAGGATATCATGTCTCAAGGTCCACATGTAGAAGATATGGAGTGTCGAGAGTTAGATTAGCCAACAGAGCCCGAAGGGATGATGTTTTTCATGAGCACCTAATCTTTCATCATCAACAACAGAGAAACGTCCACCACTTCAACTTGGTCAAGGAAGACAACAGGTCTTGCTCAATGAGGTAACAAGTCTGGTATCGTGCTAAGTGTCATTTTAATACTTGAAGCATTTGAACATGTTGCAAAGATTCCTTTCTTGATTTTTGAATGTTTGCTTGGAATTTATACCTTTAGTCTAATTTCACCTTGGTGAGTGACATCGTCTCCTAGTAAGTAGGTTACCCTCGTTCAAAGGGTTTCTACTGGGTGTGTTTTTGAAGGGTCGTCATACCATTCCTTTCCAAACTTTCCACTTTCCATCATTCTACCTCTCTGTTTCCTTGTTTTTTGGGTTTCCAGGTTCATTGACCCAAGAAGGGATTGTACCTCATTTCGGGGGAAGAAGTGGCCGATGACCTGAAGGTAGATTGAAACTGCTATGAAAGAACAAAAAAATGATGTTAAAAAGAAAGTGCACATAGAAAATAAGGACACCCAAAATTCGTTCCAATTTGAGCTCTACTCATTCAGTGCTCACCATGGTCCCAAAAGTAATGCTAAATATTGGAAACCCTTAAAGGGGGACCCTCTAATTTGAAAAATATAAATGAAAGAATGAATTGGAAATATGGAAAAAAAGGGGTTTGGAAAAGGTGGCATGCAAATGTCGGCTAACTCAAGAGCAAGCGTACCCTCTAGAAAAATGCCCATAAAGGAGACAATACGAACCCTTGTATGTCAAAGACCCCATACCTAGAAGTCTTTCCCAAAAATCCACCTCACACACTACATGACTTAGGTAGGTTCCTCTTGGGAAATATCCCTTAACTTGGGGATTATATTTCCCAATAGGGCACCATGACACCCCTCCCATACCTAAATTAGGAAAAACTTACAAGGTCTTTGAGCATTTGTTTAATTTGAAAATGGGGCTTTGATGCACATGTTTGGGTGGTTCTTGTATTATACATGGCTTACTTGGCATGATTCTTGTGACTTGTGGACCCTTGGAGGGAACATCTATTTATCTTTGTAGGACCTTGCCTAATGAACATGTATTTGTGGGGATATGACTTCATTCAAACCTCCATGAGGGTTTTGGAGCCCAATGATGGATGCTAGACCCCATGCGTGGGGAATATGAGATGATGGACGTTGCACCTTGAGGATGGAGAGAATTGTCTTTGGAGGCACCTTTGCATGACTAAATGATGATATCCCACCATTTTCCACTTGGACGTTGTACTTTGGAGGCCCATATGTCACTTGCCTAGCCCTTGACGTCACCATTGGAAGGATAGGGATTCATGGAGATGGTTCTGGAGGTGGTTTGATGGAGGAAGACACATGGCATGGCATTTTGGCACACAGATGACTTGATGTATGGCCTTGGGAGGACCAACATTTCACCTTGCATCCGCAACATCACCTTCCTAGAACTCAACATTACCCCTTAGGGCATGACACCACCTTTTTAGGGTTTTATCTTATGTAAAATTTAAATTTTGTAAATTAAAAGGGTAAAATTAAGAAGTAGCCCCCCTTGTGAAAAGACATGACTTTTCAATTGAGTATTTTCATGGTTAGGATTTCCCATATAAATATGGATAACCAAAGACTCATTTTATCATCACACTTTGCTTTCACACAAGTGAGAAGTGGTCTGAAATTTTCTCCCTTTTTGGGGTGATTAGTCTCTTTTACCTCATGCACTAGCCTTTGGAGGACAAGTTTTGGATATCTCTTGCTGATTTTTGGTGGAATTTTCTGCAATTAGGATTTTCTCTTGTCATTGTATTGGTAAAGTAAGTAAATTTCTACAATCTTCATGACATAAATGATTTATTGTGAATTTACTTGTTCATATTGAAGATTTATTTCTTGGTTAAAACCCTAAGAGAGGAGCATAAGGTGCTTCCTCCTCTCATAAAGATAATTGAATCCATTAATTTTTGAAAGAAATCCTACCTTGATTTAGGCTCCTAAATCCCTAAAGTGTTATCACTTTAGGAGTTTGATTCTAGAAACTTGTTGTGACATTATAGAAGAATCTAAGAAGGGAAGAAAGAAGTGCTAGAGCCCAAAAGTGATTGCACTCTAGAAAAATCTTCTTGAAATCTAAGGCCCTAAGGTGCTAACACGTTATATTTCAATCCCTTTCTCTTAGACATTGCTATCATCATTCTCCAATTATATTATATTTCTGTTGTAAAGGACTCCATAGCCCAAAATGCACTAATATACCTTCTCTCTAGGGAAGAAAGTGATAAAAAAAACTCTCTTTTATCACTCCCTCAAGCCATCCACTAACATTGCTAACTCTATCTAGTGCTAATTCACTAAATTTCTTGTTGATGTTGTAAAACATTGCTACAACCATCTAATTTTATACAATTTGTTGCATAATTCACTCTAACAACTAGCTAACATATTTAGAAATTGTTAAGGATACTAGGATATTAATCTATTGGATATGTGCTAAAGTGTCCTTGTCATTTCATGCGATTTTGATCTCTCTAACTTGCTATTGTTACACACTTATAATTGTTGTTGTAAACTATTGCATTGCTGAAATTTTGTATCAGCCTTAACAAATTTTCATTTTTTATTGTCTATTGAGGTGTTGCATATTGGTACTTGGAAATCACTATACATATACTATAATTGTTCTTGTTCTAGGAAGCTACCCAAAACACTCTTTTCTTCCTCAATTTCACATATGTAGAATTTGACTTTGGTGATCAAGAGAGGGGGTGGTAGGCTTGTCTACAATACTCACTACTTTGATTCCTTGAGGTCACAAGGGAATTCTCCCTTGTGGTGGACCTCTTCCATTACTAAAACAAGGGAATTTATTACTAAGGTAAAAATGGTAGGATTTCCTGTAGTTACACGATATTTGAGAATCTTGTGTTGGGCTTTGCACAATGACAAATCCTGCAATAACATTTTGGCAACTTTGTCAGAAAGAATAGAGTTAGTTTTCCTCATTGACATATCTTTGGAGAGATTATCCTGAAGCCTTTATCTCACACGCTTACCTGGTGACACCATTGGGGGAGATTCTCTCACTTCCTTTGAGAATTCTTGAAGGGTCATCTAGCAACTCCATTGATGAAAACCCATGATGAACACCATTATAGAAGCCAACCTTTTTACCAATGGATTATCCAAGATGGGATCTGGGTGATATTTCCAGACCCTTGGACATGAATAAAAACCTAGGGTACCCTCGATGGATTCTTCCTGAGTACAAAATGAAATGGACACCCATGTTTTTTGGTAATGGTGAGACTACTACCAAAGAATACATGAGTATTTTCTAGGCCTTCTTTCAGTTGCATCCCATAGATGATGAAGTTGAATATTTGGTGATAAAACATTTCTCAACCACTCTTCATGATGCTGCGAAAATAGTGTATGATAGTCTCCCTAATAAAGGCATCGAGACCATGGAACATTTGAAGAGACCTTCCTGAACATATGGGGCACTTGACCGGACCTTAACACATTTATCCAATGATTCCGCAACGTGAGAGAAGAATAAATTTATGAAGAATGTCACCAGCCCCTTAGAGAGGAGAAAGAATTATCTCATGATTCTGTTGAGGACGCTGAAGAAGATCCTCATGAAGATGAATTGTTGGTGTCTACTCCTCCATTTGATGAATTCATCCAAGCTTCCATTCCTCTTGCACAAGAAGAATACAATTTGGTAAGTCATTTCCCTTTCCAAGACTTTGATGATGCTCTATTCTATTATTCAAAAAGTGAAGAAGTGTTAGAGGAACCCTTGAATGTACTAGACCCTTCATTTTATTATAAAGGTGATGATGTGATTTATAGTATTGATGATTTTATACATGTTGGGAGACGTAAATGGGATATGATTGGTCATGATGGAGATCCCATTTACGATGTTGAAGGTCATTTTTGATTGTTTCCTTTACAACAACCATATGTGATTACTACTGATTCACATGTTTGGAACTATGAAGATGGCATTATTACAGACTTGTTCCAAGCAACCAAGGATGACTTACTGCAACACTCTCATGATGATTTCTGGTCATACCCTGGGAATTTGATGCTCATTATTTTGAGCACTTGAATTTATTCTATGAAAAACATATTCAACCACTGTTGTGCTCCAGTTTTGATGAGGTTAAGGACATGATTTTCCTGAAGTAGGATACTTGTGATGAGGCTTTCCAGCCTCCTTCTTTCCATTTATCTCACTATGTCATTGAGGATGTAGTGGAGAAGCATGTTCCTTGCCCCAAGTCTTCTCCGAAGTAGATCATTTTCTTGGAATTTAAGGGTAGGTTGAATGCTTTAAGAAGAAGTTTGATATATCAATATTTCAACCTTCCCCTAAGTAATTGTCAGTCATACTCTAGGATCTTGAGTGCCTCATCATTCATCATTAACAACAGAGCAACATCCGCCACACCGACTTGGTACAAGAATACAATAGGTCCTTCTCCATGAGGTAACAAGTTTGGTATCATTCTAAGTGTCATTTTAATACTTGAATCATTTGATCATGTTGCAAAGAATCCTTTCTTTATTTTCAAATGTTTTCTTGGAATTTATACCTTTTATTTAATTTCACCTTGGTGAGCATCATGGTCTCCTAGGAAGCAGGTCACCCTTGAGAAAAGGGTTTCTATTGGATGGCTCTTTGAAGGGTCATAGTACCATTCTCATCCATACTTTCCACCTTCTGTCATTCTACCCCTCCATTTCCTTATCTTTTGGGTTTCCAGGTTCATTGACCCAAGAAGGAATTGTAGCTCATTTCATGGGAAGAAGGGGCCGACGACACAGAGGTAGATTGCAGTTTCTATAAAAGAATAAGGAAATGATGATAAAATGGAAGT
This sequence comes from Picea mariana, assembly GCA_032191745.1. Lineage (NCBI taxonomy): Eukaryota > Viridiplantae > Streptophyta > Pinopsida > Pinales > Pinaceae > Picea > Picea mariana. The sequence continues at coordinate 77,433 of JASDQU010011611.1, read as the reverse complement.
GAACATAGAAAAAAAGGACCACCAAAATCCGGTCCAACTTGAGCTCTACTCATTTAGTGCTCACCTCAGTCCCAAAAATAATGCTAAGTATTGGAAACCCTTAAAGGGGGACCCTTAAATTTTCAAATTATAAATGAAATCAGGTCTTGGAAGATTGAAAAAAGGGGTTTGGAAAAAGGTGGCACGCAAATATTGGGTAAATCAAGAGAAAGAACACCCTCCAAAAATGCGCCCATAAATGAGACAATACAAAACCTTGTATGTCAAGGACCCCACACCTAGAAGTCTTTCCCCAAAATCCACCTCACACTCACTATATGAGTTAGGTAGGTTCTTGTTGGGAAACATCCCTTGACTTGGGGATTGGATTACCCAATAGGGCAAAATGACACCCCTCCCATACCTAAAGTAGGAAAAACTTATAAGGTCTTTGAGCATTTGTTTAATTTGAAAATGGGGTTTTGATACACACGTTTGGGTGGTTTGTTTATTAGATATGGATTACTTGGAATGATTCTTGTGATTTGTGGACCCTTGGAGGGGCCATCTATTTGTCTTTCTAATACCTTTCTCGATGAATAGGTATTCATGGGGAGATAACTTCGTTCGGACCTCCATGAGGGCTTTGAATCCCAATGATGGATGTTCGACTCCACGTCTAGGGCATATGAGATGATGGAAATTGCACCTTGAGGATGGAGGGTGTTTCCTTTGGAGGTACCTTGGAATGACTAGATGATGAGATCCCACCATTTTCCACTTGGACGTTGGCCTTTGGAGGCCTAGATGTCACTTGCCTAGATATTGATGTCACCCTTGGAGGGCTAGGGTTTGATGGAGTTGGTTCCATAGATGGTTTGATGGAGGGGACACTTGGTGTGGCACTTTGACACTAGATGGCTTGATGTGTGGCCTTGGGAGGTCCAACGTTCCACCTTCCAACATCAAATTCACCTTCCTAGAGATCAACGTCACCCCCTTATGGCATGATGCCACCCTTTTATGGTTTTATCTTATCTAAAATTTAAATTTTGTAAATTAAAAGAGGGAAATTAATAAGTAGGCCACCTTGTGAAAATACACGACTTTTCAATTGAGTTTTTTGATGGTTAAGATTTCCCATATAAATATGGATAACTAAAGGCTCATTTTATTATCACACTTTTCTCTCACACAAGTGAGAAGTGGCTTGAAATTTTTTCCCTTTTGGGGGTGATTGGTCTCTTTTACCTCATGCACTAGCCTTTGGAGGACAAGTTTTAGATATCTCTTGTTGATTTTTGGTGGAATTTTCTGCAATTAGGGTTTGCTCTTGTCATTGTCTTGGTGAAGTAAGTAAATTTATGCAATATTAATGACATTAATTCTTTATTATGAATTTACTTGTTCATATTGAATATTTATTTCTTTGTTAAAACCCTAAGAGAGGAGAATAAGGAACTTCCTCCTGTCATAAGGATAATTGCATCCATTAATTTGCGAAAGAAATCCTATCTAGATTTAGGGTCCTAAAGCCCTAAAGTGCTAGCACTTTACGAGTTTGATTATATACACCTGTTGTGACATTATTGAAGAATCTAAGAAGGGAAGAAAGAGGTGCTAGAGCCCAAAAGTGCTTGCACTCTAGAAACCTCTTCTTGAGATCTAAGGCCCTAAGGTGCTAGCACCTTAGATTTCAATTCCTTTCTCTTAGACATTGCTATCATCATTCTCCAATTATATTCTATTGTTGTTGTAAAGATACTCCATATCCCAAAAGAAACTAATCTACCTTCTCTCTAGTGAATAAAGTGATAAAAAAACTCTCTTTTATCATTCTCTCAAGATATACACTAACATTGTTAACTCTAACTAGTGCTAATTCACTAAATTGCTTGTTGTTATTGTAAAAAAATTCTACAACCATATAATTCGCTACAATTTGCTGCATAATTCACTCTAACAACTAGCTAACATACTCATCAATTGTTTAGGATAGTTGGATATTAATATATTGGATACATGCTAAATTTTCCCTGTTATTTCATGCAATTATGAACTCTCAAACTTGATGTTATTACAAACCTATAATTATTGTATTGCTGAAATTTTGTATCAGCCTTAACACATTTTCATTGTACATTGTCTATTGAGGTGTTACTTGCATCTTGGTACTTGGAAATCACTGTACATATGCAATAATTGTTATTTTTCCAGGAAAGTACCTGAAACATTCTTTTCTTCCTCAATTTTAAAGACATAGACTTTGAATTAGGTAATCCAGAGAAGGGAGGGTAGGATTGGCTACAATACTTGCTACTTTGATCCCTTGAGGTCACCAGGAAAGCCTCCCTTGTGGTGGACCTCTTCCATCAATAAAATGAGGATATTTATTACTAAGGTGGCAGTGGTAGGATTTCCTGTAGTTACACAATATTTGGGAATCTTGTGTTGGGATTTTCACAATGACAAATCATGCAATAAAATTTTCACGTCATTGTCGAGGCGAATCGAGTCATTTTTCCTCAATGACATATCTTTGGTGAGCTTATCCCAAATCCATTATCTCACAAGAATCTCCTCACGAAGATGAAGCGTTGGTGTCTACTCCATTTGATGAAGTCATCCAAGCTTCCACTCCTCCTGCATAAGAAGAAGAGATTGTGGTAAGTCATTTCCCTTTACAGGACTTTGATGGTGCTCTATTTTATGATTCGAAAAGTAAATAAGTGTTAGAGAATCCCTTGGGTGTACTAGACCCTTCATGTTATGATAAAGGTGATGATGTGATTGATAATATTGATGAGTTTATACATGTTGGGAGACGTAAATGGGATGTGATTGGTCATGATGGAGATCCCATTTACAATATTGAAGGTAATTTTCAATTGTTGCCTTTACAACAACCATATGTGATTGATACTGACTTAGATGTTTGGAAATGTGAAGATGTCATGATTACAGACTTGTTACAACCGCCCAAGGATGGATTATTGTAGCACTCTCATGATGATTTTTGGTCATACCTTAGGGAATTGGATGCTTATTCTTTTGAGCACTTGAATTTATTCTATGAAGAAAATATTCAACCACTATTGTGATGTTTTGATGAGGGTAAGGACATGATTTTCCTGGAGAAGGATACTTGCGATGAGGCTTTCCAACCTCCTTCTTTCCCTTTATCTCGTTATGTCACTGAGGATGCAACTGAGAATCGTGTTCCTTGTCCCATGTTGTCTCTAAGGCAAACTTTTTTCTAGAATTTAAGGGTCGGTGAATTCTTTAAGAAGAATTTTGATATTTCAATCTTTCACCCTTCCCCTAAGTAATTGTCATTCATCCTACAGATTCTTTGTCATCCATTTTCAGGCCTTGGGGAGTGATGAGATCTATTCTAGTCAACCTTTTGACCCTTTGATCCATCCCTTTGAGTCGCTACCTTGTTGCAACCCTATTCAGAGATGGATTAAGCATTTTCGTGATAACATGGCTTGGTGTAATTTGGTCCCTCCCTCCCACCTCCATTAGTTAGACTTTATGATTATTTATGGCACAATGCATGTTCTAGCTCATGACCTTTTTTTGCTTGACTTATATTTATTTTGGTTTATGATGAAGTACAAGGGTAGGTATTATGATACAATTCTAGCATGGTTGTACTGTTTATATCATTATACTTACCTTTTATGCTAACATATATTAGAGATGTGGGTTATATTAGGAATTTGCCTCTTGCATTGCATATATGTTGCATATTGCACATCATGGTAGTATAGTTTGCATTTAGCTTAGAATGCATTTGCATACATACATATGATTTACATATTTTTTTCTTGCATTATTTCATATTGCTATGATACATTTACATCTTTTTGCATATTGATATGTTGGAATAAAATGCGAGAAAATTTTCCTTTGAAGTTTTGATTTTCATAGTTAGCATCTTTCATATGAGCATGGATGATAACTTCACCCTAGTTAATCTGACATTTTTTCTTGAGTGTGTAGGCACATGTCATAACATGCGATTTTGAGGTTCTCATGCGCTCTATAGGGAGCACATGTCCCCAGGTAGGAGTCATATGTTACCCCCCTAGGCTAGGGGTCACTAAGGAGATCATGTATTGAGGTCCATAGGTAGCAGACATAGAGTGTCGAGAGTCATAATGACCAACAGAGCCGAAACAACCCCTCTTTTTCATGAGAGCCTCATCATTCATCATCAACAACAAAGCAACATCCACCACATTGACTTGCTCCAAGAAGATAGAAGGAATTTCTCCATGAGGACAAGTCTGGTATCGTGGTAAGTGTCATTTTAATAATTGAAGAATTTGATCATGTTGCAAAGAATCCTTTCTTGATTTTTGAATGTTTGCTTGGAATTTACACCTTTTGTCTAATTTCAACTTGGTGAGTGTCACAGTCTCCTAGTAAGTAGGTCACCCTTGGGAAAATGGTTGCTACTAGGTGGTTCTTTGAAGGGACATCATACCATTCTCATCCATAGTTGTCATTTTCTATCATTCTACCCCTCTGTTTCCTTGTCTTTTGGGTTTCTAGGTTCATTGACCCAAGAAGGGATTATACCTCATTTCATGGGAAGAAGGGGTTGATGCCCAGAGGTAGATTGCAACTGCTATAAAAGAATAATAAAATGATGCTAAAAATAAACTAGACATAGAAAATAAGTACCACCAAAAGCTGGTCCAACTTGAGCTCTACTCATTTAGTTCTCACCCTGGTCCCAAAAGTAATGCTAAATCTTGGAAACCCTTAAAGGGGGACCGTTAAATTTGCAAATTATAAATGAAATAAAGGATTGGAAATATGGTAGAAATGGGTTTTGAAAAATGTGGCTCACAAATGTTGGGTAACTCAAGAGAAAGTGCACCCTCAACAAAGGCGTCCATAAATGAGACAATACTAACCCTTGTATGTCAAGGACCCCACACTTAGAAGTTTTTCCAAAAAATCCACCTCACTCTCACTACATGACTTAGGTAGGTTCCTCTTGGGAAAAACCCCTTGACTTGGGGATTGTCTTACCCAATAGGGCACCGTGACACCCCTCCCATACCTAAATTAGGAAAAAACTTATAAGGTCTTTGATCATTTGTTTAATTTGAAAATGGGGATTTGATGCACATGTTTGGGTTGTTCTTGTATTAGATATGGCTCACTTGTCATGCTTCTTGTGACTTGTGGACCCTTGTAGGGAGAATTTGTTTGTCTTTGCAGGAAATTTCTCGATGAACATGTATTCATGGGGAGATGATTTCATTCAGACCTCCATGAGGGCTTTGGAGTCCAATGATGGATGCTAAACCCTACATCTGGGGAAAATGATATGATGGATGTTTCACCTTGAGGGTGGAGGGTGTTTCTTTTGGAGGCACCTTGGAATGACTATATGATGAGCTCCCACCATTTTCCACTTGGACATTGGCCTTTGGATGCCTAGATGTCACTTCCCTAGCCCTTGATGTCACCCTTGGAGGGATATGGTTTGATGGAGATGGTTCCAAAGATGGTTTTATGGAGGAGGATACTTGGAATGGAACTTTGACACTAGATGGCTTGATGTATGGCCTTTGGAGGCCTGATGTTCCACCTTGCAGCCTCAATGTCACCTTCTTAGGGCATGCCGTCACCATTTTAGGGTTTTATCTTATGTAAAATTTAAATTTTGTAAATTAAAAGGGGAAAATTAAGAATTAGGACCCCTTGTGAAAAGGCATGACTTTTGAATTGAGTTTTTTCGTCGTTAGTATTTCCCATATAAATATGGATAACCAAAGGCTCATTTTATAATCACACTTTTCTCTCACACAAGTGAGAAGTGGTATGATTTTTTTTCTCTTTCTGGGGTGATTGGTCTCTTTTACCTCATGCACTAGCCTTTGGAGGACAAGTTTTGGATATCTCTTGCTGATTTTTGATGGCATTTTCTGCAATTAGGGTTTTCTCTTGTCATTGTCTTGGCGAAGTAAGTAAATTTCTACAATCTTCATGACATTAATGCTTTAATGTGAATTTACTTGTTCATATTGAAGTTTTAGTTCTTGGTTAAAACCCTAAGAGAGGAGCATAAGGTTCTTCCTCCTCTCATAACTATGATTGCATCCATTAATTTGTGAAATAAATCCTATCTAGATTTAGGTTGCTAAAGCCCTAAAGTGCTATCACTTTAGAAGTTTGATTCTAGACACTTGTTGCGAAATTATTGAAGAATCTAAGAAGGGAAGAAAGAAGTGATAGATCCCAAAAGTGCTTGCACTCTAGCAATATTTGCTTGAAATCTAAGTCCCTAAGGTGCTAGCACCATAGATTTCAATTCCTTTCTCTTAGACATTTCTATCATCATTCTCCAATTATATTCCATTGTTGTTGTAAGGGACATCATAGCCCAAAAGGAACTAATATACCTTCTCTCTAGTGAATAAAGTGATAAATCTTTTTTCTTTTACCATTCTCTCAAGCTATCCACTAACATTGCTAACTCTAACTAGTGCTAATTCACGAAATTTGTTGTTGTTGTTGTAAAACATTTCTACAAGCATCTAATTTTCTACAATTTGCTGCATAATTCACTCTAACAATTAGATGACATACTCATAAATTGTTTGGGATACTTGGATTTTAATATATTGGATATGTGCCTAATTTTCCTTGTCATTTCATGAAATTTTGATCTCTCTAACTTGTTGATGTTACAAAACTATAATTGTTGTTGTAAATTGTTGTATTACTGCAATTTTGTATCATCCTTAACATATTTTTATTGTCTATTGTCTGTTGAGGTGTTACTTGCATATTGGTTAACTATACATATGATATAATTGTTGTTTTTCCAAGAAGGTACTCGAAACATTATTTTCTTCCTCAATTTCACAAACGTAGACTTTGACTTAGGTGATCAAGAGAGGGGGTGGTAAGCTTGGCTACAATACTCACTAATTTGATCCCTTGGGGTCACTAGGGAAGCCTCCCTTGTGGTGGACCTCTTCCATCACTAAAACGAGGGGATTTCTTACTATGATGACAATGCTATGATTTCTTGTAGTTACGCAAGATTTGGGAATCTTGTGTTGGGATTTGTACAATTTCAAAACCTACGATAACAAGTATTACTAAGTTTCCCATGGTTTCATGGCATAAAGAATCATTGTAGATTCTGATGCTTCAACATCAAATATGTTTACTTTGAGTAAAAATTGTTTAAATTTACTTCAAGGAAATATTTCGCAATGTCTTTCTAAAAGCTAAGAATAAATTAGAATATACAAGGTAGTCTATAGGTTCCTAGACTTCTTTGGCCATGATATTCTAAGAAACAATCCTATTTTAAGATCGTTGAGTAATAATTTCTAAGCTAATGATGTCATCATAGAAAGATGTGGCCCAACATAAAATCAATGAAAAATTGGATGTTGTTAATGTTGGAGATAATGACTATATTTAGAACGTGTATGCATTAGGGATTAGATGTAGATGAATAATAAAGTCTCACTAATAAAGTGATGTAATAATGAGACATTTAATATAGTAACTATTGCAGAGGTTATTGGTTAGGTATTTGGGAGTCATGTAATGTACTCCTCTCTTTCTACTAGGTAATAAAACATCACATGATCTAATATATGAACAAATCCACTCTTTTTAATTAATTATATGTATTCTCATCCATGCTTATGTATGTAAATATCACATGGTATCAGAGCCATAGTGAAGAGAAGTTGAGGAAGTGTGTGAATGAGATGAGGGACTATTGTGACTAAAGAAGGCATTGAGGGGTTGCAGTCACACACATTTGATAGAAGAATTGCTGGTTGGAAGAAAAATTACAATTAATGAGCAAATCCCTAAGGTGATTTCAAAACCTATATCTACACTTATATTGAAAAAAGTAGCAATATAGATGGAAAAATTAGTTTGGGAATTGCCATCAGATTGAACCATTTTAGGTAGTACTTGCATCGAATTTGAAGAGAAAGGGAAATAAATAGAGTGGAGAGAATGACAATAACTCTTTTGAGTCCAGAAAAAGTAGAAAATTTATTAAATTATTTTATTGTGGAAATATAGGGCATATAAGTAGAGTTTGTAGGAAGCGTTGTGGGATGAAAAACATAGCCAAGAGTGTTCTCCCAATGATTAAATTGGAAAGAAACATGGTAATGTGGCTGAACATAAGGAATACAATTTTTATTTGTTCATATCCATAAACAAGGATTCAAAGAGTGGTAAGGTTGATTGGTATACTAATTGAGGGACATTTACACGTTTTACTAACAATGTCAATTGCTATGTTGATTTTGTAGAAGATAAATTTCAATTTGATTTTGTTGTGTTGAGTGGAGGAGAATAATAGAAGGTTACAAAAAAGGAAATTTATTATCTTATCGAAGAGTTAAAAAGGTAATGATTAAATATGCCTATTTTGTTCCTTGTTTGGAGACAATTCTACTTTTGATAAGTACTGTAATGAAGCACAGTCCACACTTACATATAAATTTCAACAATAATAAGTGTTTTAATATTTCTATGGTGGGAGTAGTTATTAATATCGCTTGAAAAATCCACAATGGTCATTTTGAATACTCAACGTTTTGTATCTCCAATCATATCCATCTGATTGGAGATCCGAAATGTTGACTATTCAAAATGACCACTGTGGATTTTCTGAGAGATCTTAATAATAAGTGTTTTATTGTTGATAAGAATAGAAAAAATATGGTTGTTATGGGTGTGGAAGAACACATATTATTTTGGTTTCTAGAAGTTGAGAATACAAGGTTAGTTTAGTAGAAAGATGATTGTAATTTCAATGGAAAATCATCCATAATGCCAAGGATAGAGAGGTGTTATGTGAGACAAAGATCAAGAAATGAAGCATGCGATAATGTTTCTATTAAAACAAGTCTTAACAAAGAAGATAAGGTAAACAATAGGCATATTATGATTAATTTTTGTAATTCATAAGAAGAAGACACTCTAGGAGGGTGATGATGATAGTGCTTCCTCAAAGAATAAAACACAAAATCTTGATACTTTGGACCACCTAGATGTGGGTGAGGTGATTTCAATGAACAAACCAAGTTCTCTGTTAATGGTGTATATTTTGAATAATCAAACAAATTGGTTCTCATTTGGTATATGAGTTAATGGTTAGATAAAAGGATAGTTACACAAATTATACTTCATCAACCTTGCCAGATAGAATTCACTTCCAATTCCTTTTTTAAAAATCTTATTTTGTGGACTACAAACATCTTGCTTGTTTAAAACCTTTGCCTATTTGTATCTTGAACACAAATAAAAATAGAAAATATAGAAAGATGTTGGAGATAATAGTCATACTTAGAACTTATATGTATTAGGACATAGACATAGATGAATAATAAGGTCTCACTAATAAAATGATGTAACAATGAGATATTTAATATAGTAATTAATATAGTAGTTATTAGTTAGGTATCTGAGAGTTACATAATGTACTCCTTTCCTTCTACTATGTAATGAGACATTGCCTCATCTAATGTATGAATACATCCACTTTCTCATAATTATGTCTGTTCATGTCCACACTTGAGTGCAAAAATATCACAATTAAGAATAGTCAATTGTTTCTCAATCAATCTTGGAAAACTATTCATTTAATCATTGATTGAAGATGGGATATAGAGCTACTTTTTATAGAGAACATTACCACTACTCATAAGGTTAGGTTGATTAGGATAGGGTATAGGTTGTGGGGAATTTTATTAACAACTTTTGAAAGTTTATTCCAAAGCATTAAGTACTTTGTTAAATTTTTCCTCTTGCACCTAGATTTTTTTATAGGAGATTAGTATGAAGAGCCATAGTAGAAAAGTTGCTTAAAATTATGTGAAGAATTGCTACCACTTATCCTAAATTAAAAAAAATGTCAAATGTGTCCTATGTGTTACCCCTCATATTTTGTAAGGGGTAAACTTGTGATTTTCATCACATGACATGATTTTAGGATGACATATATGCTACATTGAATGGACTTGGGGTACACACCTTCATGGAGTTTCTTCCATTCATGATATTTTTGGGTTATTTTCATATGCTTGGAGATGCTACTTTTATTTTATTGGTGTGTTTTGGTGGAGGAAAATCACCTTTCTTCTTGGTGTATTTTTTTTGTCACAACTCGTCTATTGGTAGTCCTCATGTTTCATTCCTTTGATTGATGGATCAACTTATTGGTGTATGTTTCATAGATGATTACTACCTTAAATGTTTGGAATCATGGTGTTTTTCTTGGTATATTTCTCATCATGTATAGAAATCCCTACAACTTTCTTCATGTATGATGGTTCTAGTCGAATGGATAATCATGAGGTACTGACATGGATTTTACGTGTATCACCCTAGTGATTATTGATAGATTGATAGTGACATGGCATATATCTAGTGCATGGTGGTGTGATATTTGTTTGTCACTAGGAAAGGGTGTTTCACATGGTCCCCTTTTGTTAAGTTGTTCTAATAATCACATAGCTATAGGAGGGTAGGGTTTATATGAGTGTGGTGGTATATGATGTGTGTCCTAGAATCTTGGGAGTCTATTTTGCTTGATGGTTACATCTTAGCAATGTCACATCTTACTCTTGGAGAGAGCTTGGCTTATCCCCCTTTTCACATGGTTTTAGGCATTTATATGGTTTATTTGATGGGGTTTGGACTTGGTTTAGGATCCTAGTGTGAGTTCATTTTCTTATTTGGGTTTTCCTCACATTTGGAGTGTTTTATTATGAGGCGGATCATAGATTTAGGTGGAGCACCCACCTTCTTGAAACACATGTTGAGGCACCTACATGTTTTTCTCATAATTTAATTGCTAGATTATGGGGGCATCCCCTCCTATTGAAGTTTGTTGGTGTTGGAGCCGCCTTTTTCAACTGGTTTAAATATATTTTAAAAAAAAGTCAAATGTTGGTTTTTGAGTTATTTTTTCATGACTTTTACCTACTGAAAATCTCAGTAGTCTCGACATGTGAAATGGCGAAGGATGTTATGTTTCATAAGTTACCACTTTTTACCATTAAACGAAAGTTTTTACTTTTTGTATCTTGGAATATCGCTCTTCGGGTGTCACAAGTCACAAGATTTGCAAGTCCCGATGTGCAAGGTTGCAAAATTTTTTAAAAGCTTACCTCAAGTGAAAGCTGAGAGTAAAATTATTTAAACCCCAGTTAAGCGCTGTCAGGATTTCGCATCTCGGCGTTCACTCTCTCCTAAAACATTACCGTCGTAACTCCGAAAGATGAAGCCATGAGACTTTTACATAAGTAACCCGGGTTAATGTCAGGGGTGATTAGTTTTGACCGTGGTTAAAATCTATTGGGATTTCACGACTTAGCATACGTTCCTCCCGGAAGTTATACCTTCAAAACCCTGAGTGGCAAAGTTGCGATATTCCTCAAACATAATTAATTAAAACACTTAATCTAGTTTACCTTCTGGTTTAAATAAATCACATCATAATGATCTCGGGATTTCATGACTCAGCTCGTGCTCCTCACGGAAAATATACCCTTGAAACCTTGAGCTATGAAGTCGCGATATAAATTAAAACATGACTAATTAAACACTTAATCCTGGTTTCATCCTTTCTTAACTAAATCTAATCATCGCGATCTCAGGTTTTTGAGGCTCGAAAGGTTAGAATGAAAATTCCCGATACGGTGAATGCCGAAAGGTTGATTAAAGTTTAATTAAGCTTAATAAAAAAAGCTAAGCCAGCTTAATCAGTGTTCAATACAAATAATAATATGCACAGTCTACGAGGTATTTTTAAATTTTCCTTGCGCCAACTTGTGTCACGAATCGTCGAAATTTATGGCATTAATTGGAAATGAGGTGAAATGACAAGTAAGGATAGGGTCTTTATTGCTAAATCTACCTCTAAATATGATTTGACCATTCTGTTCATAATGACACCTGGATTTTAAATGACTGAAGATATAGATCTTTTCCTTTATGTTCTATTCATAAAGCTCATTTCTATCCCACGTAGATAAGTTTTTCTCAGCAAACTGATATCTGTATGTATACGCAATTTTATTACAGGAGAGCTAAGTCACAATCTTCTTTCATGGCCTTGCGAAAAGCATCCAAGACAAATGCTGAAATTTCAGGACAAGGCTCTGATAATGTTTCAGATACTTCACCTCGAAGAATTGATTCCGTCCGAACCTGGTCATACATCTCAGAGGTTTTGCAATCAGAGTTGGTGAATTGTTCGGACGATTCTAGTGACAACGAGAAAGACGACATGACTACCAAATATAAGATCATTGTCTAGGCAGAGATGCATAAAGTAGCGGCCAAACCACGTCTTCTGCCTTACTATAACATGATCCGATGGGCGCTAGATCATGTAGATATTCCTACCAGAACCATCATCAGCGATCAGAAGGTCATTGTTGGGACCTTTAGACCAGAAAACTTACAGGCGATGTACAAGTTACCACCCACGTCGAACTATACATACAATGCAGAGTTTCTAGAGGATTTTAAATAGAAGGAATGTGAGCAATATGGGAAAAGCTTATCTGATTTGATCAAAGATTGGGTCTCACACCCAGCGAAGTTTAGGGCAGATAGCAACAGAGTTTATTCCATAGCTTCTTTGGAACAACAATTCAAATACATAGCGATGATGACCTGTAGATTGTAGGGAAGACACCACGCATTTTTTCCTCCCATGGGTGCCTCTGATGCATATGGTAGCAGAAGGCTTTTCGTTCGACTGGGCCAAACTGTTGTCAAATAGTCTGACTAGTCGGATTACAGAATATTGGACGCAAAGGGAAAGCGGGAGAGCTGCCTCATTTTTTATGTCTGCATACATCATGGACGCCATGTGTTCCATGACACCTTTTCCCTTAATGAGTTGGATCTGGGTTCCATCGGAGACTGAGCCTATCCATGTCTATCATTCTAAGCTTTGGGAGGATAAGGCCTCATATTTTATATATGAAATCTTCAATTGGGTAATGGTACCGATGCATGTCACCATCTTCGGTAATCCACCACCCCAGATCTCAGATAGCATTGCGGCCAATTTAAGCAGGGTGGCCGACTGGTACGTGGAGGAAGAGTTTTCATACATCAGGGTTTTTGGCGCTTCTGTCCCTCCATATGCTCTACCATTATTTATACCCGATAAGTTGGCCTGTCGCGAGATCGCCATACAAACCGTGATTGGCGACATAAGTAAAGAGCTGAAGGGGTTTTCAAAGAAGGTATGGCCACCTTTCCCCATTCATTTAAACACCTATTATTTATTAGATTTTGGGCATGCAAAGGCTGAGGCAATAGCCTTAGAAGATATAAAATTAGTCCATATTGAATTCAAGAAACACGACCCACACAGGGTCATGAGTAATCACTTGGCTAGCTGTGGCCTTAAAAGGTTTGAGCACGAGAATTCGCCTCATGATGATATTTTCCGAGGCGCGATATCGTATTCCGAGGTTTTGGCTCAGATATAAGCCCTGTCACCCGAAGAGAGGGCCGATGTTTTCAAATTCCAAGAACATAGGTAGAGTTTCCTTCCCCCAGTATTATGGGGCGAGAATCCGACGACTATAGAGGTGCAGAAAAGAAAAGCTGAAGGCTCCAAAGATTCAACACCTGGCCAAGAAGAACAATAGGATAAAGAAGATCAAACTAGGGGCCCAAAACTAGAAGCCGAGGCTTCTGATCCTCCAAGCGAGCCAACTTCAGTCATTACTCCAGGGAAATCATCTAAACAGGTTAGTAATCCCATTGTTTCTGTTACTCCCTTGTAGTTGACAAAGGGAATACTAGACATAAGTTGGATTTTTGGTGAAGAATTAACACCCATATCAGTGGAAGAGCTACCTTTGAATGAATTCTTCTTCGATAAAAGGAGAAAGGCTGTCGTGAGACAAGAACTCTACCAAGAGGCGGGTACTATATCCAAAAAATTTAAAATTATAACCAATGGAAGAACCATGAAAAAAGAAGAGTTTGCAATGCAAATAGCAGGAACATTGGGTGCTTTCGCTATGGCAAACCAATATTCAGTCGGGACCCTAAAAGATGAGCTGAAGTAGAAAAATCGTCTAATCAAGACATTAGAGGCTAAACTAGCTACAACAGAGGTTGCTGCCAAAGATCAGGCGAATGCAACTTTGGAGTAAGCTAGAATAGATGATCAAAATGAAATCGAGCGGCTCAAAGATGATCTCGAATAGACACAACTGATCGTTCAAACAAGTCAGATACAGGTAGCCCAGCAAGGAGAATTCATAGAGCAAATTCGAGATAAATTAGAGTTAGCCGAAAGCCAGATAATCGATATCAGGATATTTCAATCCCAAGCAATAGAAATCATAAAAAGGTTATCGACGGCACAACAAGGTCTGCTTGTTAAAGTGGAAACTATTCAAAGTAGCTGCCAACTCATTGAATAGATATTGGAGAACCTCTCTCTTAGAGAAAGGGAAGTCAGAGCGGCTCGGGTTGCGTTCCAAGAGTCTATTATAGCCACGATGAGAAAGGATATAAGAAGTAGTTCTAGTTTTCACATCTCAGAGTAGACCAGGGGCAATATCTTGTTGAAAGAATGGGAGAAAAATATATCTGAAGGAAGACAACAAGCTAAGGAGATAAGAAAATCTTATGAAGAAACTTTCAGTTTGTTAAATGGGATGTGGTTGGGTTCTGATGGTGAAAATAGCATTGAGATACTGTGTCAGATCAATACAACCAAATATTTTCTAAATATCAAGGAAAATGAAGAAAGAGAATTAGCCGAAATTTCACAAATAACCCAGACAGACATAGTTCAAATAGATAAATGGCTAATTAAACCAAGTATATTATTATGTTCTATCAGCGCCAAAGACCAGCAGGTGGAAGGAAAGTTTCCACGATTGATGAAAGATTGTTATGTTTTTGAGGCCAATAACCAAGCAGAACCTTCTACGCTGATATCACAGTTGGTGGAGAAGTGCATTATTTGCACGGAGCAGGCGAAAAGGCAGGTTTCTGGTACCAAATGAGGACAAAGATAAAGAAACGAAACGTTTTAACTCCTTTGATTGTAACCGAAAACCTCCAGAACGATTGAGATTCCAACATGTAAAAATCTATATAAATATACATTTTGTAGAAAGAAAAAAGGGCTGGACCTTTTTGGTCGATTGTAATAGAGGCTATCTTCTTTTTGAAAATTAATACAAAGCAATCTGGAGAATCCCAATTCCGTCAAGACTGTGTTATGAGTTTGTTCTCTTTGTTACTCATATTCAATTTTATTTCGCTTATATACATCTGATGAATGTTGCACTGCAATTTAGTAAAACTTCTACTGTGGTGGTTAAATTGTATTCAGCTATATCGTTTACAGTTTTTCCTCTGTATCGGATAACAACAAATACAAGACCTATGAACCTTTAAGTTGTCATATTTTATGCTTTGTCAGATTCCTTCTTAGTCTATTTTCTTCCCGTGTTTAAGAAATGAGATTCTCCCTTGATAGGAGCCTTACTTTGTAAACAACTAAATGTTTTTCTCATATTTCTCACACTATTTATTCCAAATATAACACAGTTATGGAAAAAATCCTTTGGTTTGCATTTTGTCCTTGACATTAATTTTAAAGTTCTCTTTATAAGATCAAATTGATACAGCATAAAAACTTTCAGTTTTCCTTAAAAATTTTCTGTTCCTCTATGACTGTCCCCGTTGTAAGACAACCTAATATCGAACCTAGTTTATCGGACCAAACCCATATCACTTTAAATCTCTTTGATACTATACTTAAAACAACAACCACCCTGGTAGAACTTGAACGTTCATAGGCTGCAATTGAACAGGATATAAACATCTAGGAACAGTTGGAAGCTAGACAACAACTACCTAGAAATCAACCCTAGCTTCCTTTCCCGAAGTTATACTCTCCTCCCTTTCTACACCTTACTAACTTTCGGATGCCTAGACACTGTACTTTTTAAAGCCTTAAGTACAGACTCTGGAACAATATCTTTTTGGCGCCGTTGTCGGGGAATGAAGTTACGAAACCTTTTCCCTGGGAAGAATGACATATATTTTCAAGTTTCACCCTTTGATAGTGAACAAAGAGTGGGCAATTTCTAAAGGATTTTCCTATATTTCACTTGGCGACTCTACGTATAAGTAATCTGGCATCCGGTCGAAGGAATACTAGACAAAACCCAGAGAGCAAGCAAACCATGCCTATTTCAGATCCCGAAAAAATACTGAAAGCTAGAGGTTCTCTTAAGCTGACTACTGTAGTCTATTAGCTTAAGCACCCGTAGCCCAAGACCAAGAGTTCTTGTGAACCTTCAACTTCACATAGTACCCCTCCCGAGACCACTAGTTCATTTTTAGCTAGTTCTGTGGTTAAAAGTGAAATCCTTCCGAAAACCTCTGTCAGACACAAAGGTAAAAACTCTGCAATAAATTTATCAGCGGTTGATATCTCGCCGACTCTTCTTTTAGACTTCCCGACCTCACCAAGTCTCGAAGATTATACTATATATTAAAATCTTACACCCGCGGGATCCCTTGATTACGTCTCCTGCAAATATGAGGAGCCAAGTCCTCGCATCTTTGTCCACCCATCTTCGCTTTTCTCATCCCTCGAAGAAGCTAGAAATCTGCTTTTAGTCTTTCATAACCCTTTATATAACACACCCTTTCCTTGTCAAATAGTACCAATGGCAGCTGCCGGAGGAGGAGAGGGGGGCCAAGTGCCTCCCCTGCCCCCCAGAGTTTTCACTAAAGTGGCTGCGAGATATGCGCCTTTGGTTCTACCTGTACCTCTTCATGACCTTCCTGAAAATTATATAAAAAATTTACCAAAATTTACAGGGGAAGGGGACTTAACTGCGGCCGAACATATAAATTTCTTCGATCATTTCGCTGATATTTTAGGTCTGGAACACGAAGACGTTTATTCGAGATTGTTTGTTCAAAATTTTGAAGGGCAGGTACGAACCTGGTTTCGAAGCCTACCCGCAGGGTCTATCCTTTCTTACGATGCCTTAGAAGATGCCTTTCTTAGACAATGGGGTGAGAAAAAAGCCCACTTATATTATCTGACCGAGTTTAGATCTTTAAAGAAAAAGAATTCAGAAATAGTTATGGAATTTATCCAAATATTTAACAAACTGTATAATAATATCCTAGCCAAAGTTAAACCTTCCCAACCTGCAACCAAAGTAACCTTCGCAGGAGCTTTCGAACCCGACTTCGCCCTTCTCTTAAGAGAAAGGCGGGGGGCTACCTTAACCTGAATGCAGAATGATGCGGTGGAAATCGAATCTAACATGACGACCTCTGGTAAGTTGAAAGCTAGGGTAGAAATGGGAAATAGAGAAACCATATGCTTTAGGGAACAAGCGGGACCCTCATGATCTAATAGAGCCACAGACAACAAAATGGATGATATGGATAGGGTAATTAAAGAGTTGTCGAATAAGATTTCCAAAATGGAGCTAGATCAATCCAAGAGTGATCCTTTTGTTAAAAGAGAATTCAGAAGAAACCCCAACCCTCAAAATCAACAAAGGCAGATTAAAAATGAAGATCAGAAAATTCAAACCCCGTTAAAAAATGTAAATTTTGTAGGAGGGAATGACCTAGAAGATTTTGAGGGACTTGAAGAAGATGTGACAAATTTGGGCGACGATTGCATTCAGCCCTATGTAACTAAAGAATATTACGAGAGGTTGTTGAACACACCTCAACCATCAAATGAAGATGATGATATAAACAACAACGATTTCATTGTATATCAAGAAACGTCAAATTCCATGACAGTGGGGGTCCAACCGAGGTATAACTTGAGGTCTAAAAAAAAACCTATGTTGATTCCTCAACCGAAGAAAATTCTCCCTAGAGGTGAATTATATGTGCCTACCCCAAAAGAGACTGAAACATCCAACAACAAAATGAAAGAGGTAGACTTGTTGAACCTCAAAACGAAGGAGGTTGAGACCCAATCAAGGGAAATCAAGACAACTGAGACACTCGCACCGGTAAGTAAACTCACGAGTAATAAATCTGCCCAAACAAAGAAGTTGGAGAAGAAAGAGCTCGAGGTTTCAACGGACAAAGTTAGTGGTGGTTTTAGTTTTGAAAATGAGATAAATAGGATAAAAATACTGATCCCGCTGGTTGAATTAGCAAAGAATCCTGCATATCGAAAGAAAATAACCAAAGTGCTAGGTTGTTCAGATTAAGAAAGTCAATCAAACGTAATAAATTTGGAAGATGATAAGCCCAATATCACTTTTGGTCCACATTTTGAGGGTGCCAGAGACACCGTTGCTCCTTTCTATATCACCCTAAATGTGCATGATCGACTGCTACATAACTGCATGCTAGATTCTGGAGCTTCACATAATGTGATGCCCAAAGAAATTATGGATAGACTAGGCCTCGAGATCACTCGACCTTACGGAGATCTCTACTCTTTTGATTCAAGAAGAGTGAAGTGCATGGGTATGATAAAAGATTTAGTAGTCACCCTTGCACAGGTCCCAGTCAAAAGTGTCCTGATGAACGTAGTTATTGCTGATATCCCCCCAAAGTATGGCTTACTATTATCAAGGTCACGGGGAGCAAAACTTGGGGGGTCCCTCCAACTGGACATGACTTACGCAACAATTCCTATATTTGGTGGGCAACTTACTCGGTTATACAGAGAAACGAGGTTAGCTTATACAGTGAGTGATCCTCAAAATCCTAACAATTTTCCTGTTTACATTGCTGATCAAGATCTAGGAAATTGTATTTTGTTTTTTGATGATGGTATAGATAGTTTCACAGAAGAAAATTACATAGATGAGAAAGAATCCGAAAATATGCATAGCACAGGGATCTGGAAAATGTTTTTTGACGGTGCTCTGTCATGTGAAGGAGCAGGTGCAGGAGTACTTTTTGTGGCACCTGAAAATAAATTTGTTGTCCCTTTTTCTTATAGGCTTCAATGGGATATAGATTACACTAATAATGTATGCGAATATGAAGCCTTAGTATTAGGATTGGAAGCTGCCAAGAAGCTGAACATAAAGAACGTAGAAGTATATGGAGACGTTGAGTTGATAGTCAAACAGGTGAATCGACAATACCAAGCTAAACACCCGAGATTGAGAGTATATAGAAATTGTGCCTGGGATCTAATGGAAAATTTCTTCTTGTCTGTAAATATCCACTTCATCCCAGGCGTCGAAAATTTGCAGGTTGATTCGTTAGCCAAGGCAACCTCGACGTTCGCTCCCCCCACAACTTTTAAATTAAAATACCTTATAGAGGTAAGGCACAAACCATCCATCCCGAACAACATACAACACTGGCAGGTTTTCGAGGATGACGAACAGATCAGGAAATTCCTAGAAGCAATAGGCAACTTTTCTAAAACTCACATCGATCAAGAGAATCAAAATGATCACACATGGATCATGTAAGAAGGAGAAGACCCTCAGGAGTTCCGAGAATTGCCAACCATCGCATGTTAGTTTTAAAAAGTAATCAGATTCCAAAGGGACTAATCCCCCTGGAAAAACTTTTCGATCAAAATGACATGCCTTTAAAATCCACTCTCCAACCCCAAACAGAGGAGGTTGAAGATTGCGATGTAGGGACAAAAGAGGAACCTAGGATGGTGAAAATATCAAAATACCTTCCTCCTGAGGTGAAAAATAAGTATAAAGATTTGCTTGCATGATATAAAGATGTGTTCGCTTGGTCTTACGAAGAGCTTAGGACCTATGACACTATCGTGATTGAACATAAGATACCTCTGAAGCCTGGTGTCAAACCCTTTAGGCAAAAGCTTAGACAAATCAACCCTATCTTATTACCTATAGTCGAAAGAGAAGTTAAGAAGCTTTTAGACGCGAAAATAATAGTACCTTTGAGATACTCGGATTGGGTGGAAAACCTGGTCCCGGTTAGAAAAAAGAGTGGGGAGATTAGACTGTGTGTTGATTTCAGAAATTTAAATAAATATTCCCTCAAAGACAATTATCCTTTACCAAAAATGGATCACGTCTTAGAAAAGGTAGTCGGAGCAAATAGGATGTCTGTGATCGATGGTTTCTCTGGGTACAATCAAATTGCTGTAAATTAACAAGACAAAGAAAAAATAGCCTTCACTACACCCTGGGGTACATTCATGTATGATAAAATGCCTTTTGGTCTAATGAATGCAGGTGACACCTTCCAATGTGCTATGGATATCGCTTTCGTCGGCGAAATAGACAAGTTTGTAGTTATCTATCTTGATGATTTAACCATTTTTTATAAGTCTGATGAAGATCATTTAATACATCTCAAACAGACTTTCGAAAAATGCCGTAGGTTCGGTTTGTCTTTAAACCCCAAAAAGTCTCACTTTGCCATGTAGGAAGGTAAACTCCTGGGCCATATTGTGTCCCAAGACGGAATTAAAATTGATCCCAGCAGGGTTCAAGCTATAGACACAATAAATATTCCTAGAAATGTAAAGGAAATTCAGTCATTCTTAGGAAAGATAGATTTTTTGAGAAGGTTTATCCCAAACTTTGCTGAAATTGTGAAATTAATCACACGTATGTTAAAGAAAAACGAGGTAAAATGGACAGTAGAGGCCAAAGAATCATTTGCACGTATCAAAAGGGTTATAAGAGAGGCACCCATACTGGCAAGCCCCGACTATCTAAAGGATTTTCTCATTTTCTCGTTCGCCTCCGAGCATACCATTGCCACGGTACTCCTCCAGAAAAATGAGGAAGGTTTTGAACAACCGATAACCTTTTTCAGCAAAAGTCTCAGAGACATGGAACTAAAGTATGATATAATAGAAAAACAAGCATATGCTATGGTAAAGGCATTAAAGGCTTTTAGAACTTATGTATTGTATTCCAAGATAATCGCGTATGTACCTACTAGCTCTGTTAAAAACATTTTAGTGCATCCTGATAGTGACGACAAAAGGGGATGATGGCTCGCAAAAATTCAAGAATTTGATCTGGAAATAAAGCCGACAAACTAGTAAAAGGTCAAGGTTTGGCTAAACTCTTAGCTGAATCTAATTTCAGAGCCCTCGACATAAATAACATACAGGGATGTAGAGAAGACGAAGATATGAGCAAGCTCTACGAACAAACAAGTGAAATCATAATCGAAGAGAAGTTTACCTCCTCTAACTGGTACAAAAACATAGTATCCTACCTACTGACTTTGAAGTGTCCGAGTGATTTATCTCCATCCAAAGACAGAACGCTAAAACTACATGTGGTCAAATACTATATATTTGAGGGTAAATTGTTTTGGAAGGACCCACTTGGCTTCCTGTTGGTTTGCTTGGTTGAAGCTGAAATAGAGGAGGTCATAAGCGAATTCCACGAAGGAGTGTGTGGGAGACATCACACTTGGAGAGCGACAACTTATAAAATCCTGAGGGCAGGGTATTATTGGCCTAAACTTTTCTCGGATGTAAATTCCAAAGTCAGGGCTTGCGACCCTTGCCAACTGTTCATAGGCAAGCATAAACTCCCAATGCTACCTTTAGTCCTAGTCAAAACAGAGGCCCCTTTTCAGTAGTGGGGACTGGATTTTATAGGTGAAATTAACCCCCATTCCAGTGCTCAACACAGATGGATCCTAACCGCCACAGATTTCTTTACTAAATGGGTAGAGGCTATTCCAACCAGGAGGGCTACATATTTGGTGGTAATAGATTTTCTAGAAGAAAACATTTTATCTAGATTCGGCTGCCCCCGAAAGATAGTAACAGATAATGCCCAGGCTTTTAAATCTATGGCTATGATCAGTTTTTGCCAAAAATACAATATTGTACTCAGCCATTCTACGACATATTATCCCCAAGGAAATGGACTGGACGAGTCTTCTAACAAGAGTCTAATCAACATAATTAAGAAAGTGTTGAACGAGAATAAGATATCTTGGCATGTACATTTAAAATACGCACTATGGGAAAATCAAATTGGCAAGAAAAAATCCATTGGCATTTCTCCTTTCCAGATGGTATACGGGACTGATGTGGTATTACCCATAAACTTGGCACTTCCCGTAATGAAACTATGGCAAGATGAGAAAGAATAACCAAACCACGTCACAAGGAGAATAAATCAACTGATCGAAGTACAACAACACAAGGTCAAAGTGGATGAAAGATTGCAAAAATATCAAGACGACATGAAAACATTATTTGACCATAAGACAAAAGACAGAGAGTTTCTTTCGGGTGATTTGGTCTTAAGATGGGATGCTAGGAAGGAAGATTCGGCGAAACACGGTAAATTCGATCATATTTGGTATGGACCATTTAGAGTCGCATCATCTGAAGGAAAAAATTCATTTTTATTAGAAAATCTGGATGGTAAAATTTTCAACGCCCCTGTCAACGGGCATTATCTAAAACACTACATGAAATAATTGGTTCCCAAAAGATTTCCATTGTATATACCGGTTTGTATTTGCTTTCTATTTCATGATTCCCTTGAGGTAAGTTTCCATTTTTAATTAATTAGGTCAGTATAAATAGAGATACACAATTTTCAAATACATTCAACTCTTTTAAGGGACACTCTTCGTGTTTGCAGGATTTCTGCTTGCGACCTAAATGAGCGAAAGGAGAAAACGAAAAATCATATATCAGAGGCTGAATTCGTCGAAAATAGGTGATAAAAAAGTTTTCTGTTGTTTCAAAATGTTAAGGTAAAGGTATGAACTCTCGAGAATTTTGTTCTTTAAGAAAGAAAAGGTCTCTTAAGCGTCGTAAGGGTCCCATTAATCTAATGCTTTCGCTTAGTTGTCATTAAAAAGAACAATTGCTTGCTTTGGGTCCTAAGAAGTTAACTTAAAATAAATATAGGTGATAATTAAGTAAAGCATCTTTGGGAAAGGGTTTTCAAAAAACGGTTTTAAATTTTCGACCCCTGCTCCTCTGTGTACAAAAGTTTGTCCGTCACTTTTTCTCCGGTCTTACTTTTACCTTCTTAAAAAGACAAGTACCTATCCAGATTTATATACATAGGGGGAAGAGATTATGTTTTAAACTTTGAAAGCTATAAAGCATATTTTGGGAAGGAAGCTGGTCTTCATAACTCCTCAGTCTCTTACTAAGCAAGTTAGGTGTAGATGGATCCTGACTATTCTGGGTTTTTCAACAGTTTCGAAGGATTGAGGCTTGCTCTAAGGAAAACCCCTAGAAATGATTTTTCCCCTTTTTTCCTACGGGATAAGGTGTGGTGAAGGTTAAGGGAAGGTTGGTACCGAGAAATCAAAGTAAGTTAATAGACCTCCATTGCAAAATATTATACAAACATCACCCCTCATACAAACCGATTGCCCCCACTTCATGTTCTAAAAAGAAATTTATAAGACAGATGGTGAAAAGAAATTCATATCTAATTGTACATCTAGTCTAAAGAGACAATGAAAGGAAATTTAGAAATGATTGCCCTCATCTCGACATTTAAATGCATAAATATATTCCGAAGTGGTGAAAGGAAATTCAACAAAAAAGGGTAGATAACTTCGCTGGGGTATTGAACAGGTCCGCTAGCAGTGAAGCAATATCTGAGATGTCTGTAAGGCTGTTATACATGATTTTCACTCTACTCTGGTAATCAACTTTCTCGAGACTGGATCCACATCCTAAGTCCAGACGGGACTCCCCGATTAAAAACATGTAATAAATTTCGTTGGATGCAAGCCAAAAGTTACAAGATCTGTTGGATTTCCTAGAACTGTTTTGATTTGTCTTAATGCAGACCTAAATTCAGTAAAGAGAAAGAGAAAGTCGTGAAAGGGACTGTAGCTGAGTATGAAACATAGTGAGTATTTAAAATCTTTGCAGAAGTGAAAGACAAGATCTCTTCTTCCCTCTGTTTATCTTTTCCCTAAAGGAAGTTTAGCATAAGTGAAGCAAATGACTCCATTTACCCAATGGTCTAATGTTCTTCCCGTCTTGTAGGAAGATAGGATCCCTAGTTGGAGCCTATGTTGGAGCCGCCTTTTTCAACTGGTTTAAATATATTTAAAAAAAAAGTCAAATGTTGGTTTTCGAGTTCTTTTTTCGTGGATTTTACCTACTGAAAATCTCAGTAGTCT
Source organism: Picea mariana (assembly GCA_032191745.1). Taxonomy (NCBI): domain Eukaryota; kingdom Viridiplantae; phylum Streptophyta; class Pinopsida; order Pinales; family Pinaceae; genus Picea; species Picea mariana. The sequence continues at coordinate 53,295 of JASDQU010011611.1, read as the reverse complement.
CGACATGCGAAATGGCGAAGGATGTTATGTTTCATAAGTTACCACTTTTTACCGTTAAACAAAAGTTTTTACTTTTTGTACCTCAGAATATCGCTCTTCGAGTGTCACAAGTCACAAGATTTGCAAGTCCCAATGTGTGAGGTCGCGAAAAGTTTTAAAAGCTTACCTCAGGTGAAAGCTGAGAGTAAAATTCTTTAAACCCCAGTCAAGTGCTGTTGGGATTTCGCGTCTCAGCGTTCACTCTCTCCTAAAAAATTACCGTTGTAACTCCGAAAGACGAAGCCATGAGACTTTTACATAAGTAACCCGGGTTAGTGTCAGAGGTGATTAATTTTGACCATGGTTAAAGTCTCTCGGGATTTCACGACTCGGCATACGTTCCTCCCGGAAGTTATACCTTCGAAACCCTAAGTGGCGAAGTTGCGATATTCCTCAGACATAATTAATTAAAACACTTAATCCGGTTTACCTTCTAGTTTAAATAAATCACATCATAATGATCTCAGAATTTCGCAACTCAACTCGCGCTCCTCACAGAAACTATACCCTCGAAACCCCGAGCCACGAAGTCGCGATATAAATTAAAACATGACTAATTAAACACTTAATCCTGGTTACGTCCTTTCTTAACTAAATATAATCATTGCGATCTCGGGTTTTTGAGGCTCGAAAGGTTAGAATGAAAATTCCCAATATGGCGAATGCCGAAAGGTTGATTAAAGTTTAATTAAGCTTAGTAAAAAAAGCTAAGCCAGCTTAATCAGTGTTCAATACAAATAATAATATGCACAGTCTACGAGGTATTTTTAAATTTTTCTTGCGCCAACTTGTGTCATGAACCGTCAAAATTTATGGCATTAATTAGAAATGAGGTGAAATGACAAGTAAGGATAGGGTCTTTATTGCTAAATCTACCTCTAAATATGATTTGACCGTTCTGTTCATAATGACACCCAGATTTTAAATGACCGAAGATATAGATCTTTTCCTTTCTGTTCTATTCATAAAGCTCATTTCTATCTTGCGCAGATAATTTTTTCTTAGCAAACTGATCTCTGTATGTATACACAATTTTATTATAGGAGAGCTAATTCACAATCTTCTGTCATGGCCCCGCGAAAAACGTCCAAGACAAATGCTGAAATTTTGGGACAAGGCTCTGATAATGTTTCAGATACTTCACCTCGAAGCGTTGATTCCGTCCGAACCTGGTCATACATCTCAAAGGTTTTGCAACCAGAGTTGGTGAAATGTTCGGACGATTCCAGTGACAACGAGAAAGATGACATGACTACCAAATATAAGATCGTCGTCCAGGCAGATATCCACAAAGTAGCGGCCAGGCCACGTCTTCTGCCGTACTATGACATGATCCGATGGGTGCTAGATCATGTATATATTCTTACCAGAACCATCATCAGCGAGCAGAAGGTCACTGTTGGGACCTTTAGACCAGAAAACTTACAGGCGATGTACAAGTTACCACCGACGTCGAACTTCACATACAATGCAGAGTTTCTAGAGGATTTTAAATAGAAGGAATGCGAACAATACGGGAAAAGCTTATCTAATTTGATCAAATATTGGGTCTCACACCCAACGAAGTTTAGGGCAGATAGCAACGGAGTTTATTCCATAGCTTCTTTGGAACCACAGTTCAAATACATAGCAATGATGACCTGTAGATTGTAGGGAAGACACCATGCATTTTTTCCTCCCATGGGTGCCTCTAATGCACACAGTAGCAGAAGGATTTTCTTTCGACTGGGCCAAACTATTGTCAGATAGTCTAACCAGTCGAATTATAGAATATCAGATGCAGAGGGAAAGCAGGAGAGCCACCTCATTTTTTATGTTTTCATACATCATGGAGGCCATGTGTTCCATGACACCTTTTCCCTTAATGAGTTGGAGTTGGGTTCCATCGGAGACCGAGCCTATCCATGTCTATCATTCTAAGCTTTGGGAGGATAAGGACTCGGATTTTATATATGAAATCTTTAATTGGGTAATGGTACTGATGCATGTCGCCATCTTCGGTAATCCACTGTCCCAGATCTCAGATAGCATTGCGGCCAATTTAAGCAGGGTGGCCAACTGGTACGTGGAGGAAGAGTTTTCATACATCAAGGTTTCGATGCTTCTGTCCCTCCACATGCTCTACCATTATTTATACCCGATAAGTTGGTTTGTCACAAGATCACCATACAAACCGTGATTGGCGACATAAGTAAAGAGCTGAAGGGGTTTTCAAAGAAGGTATGGCCACCTTTCCCCATTCATTTAAACACCTATTCTTTATTATATTTTGGGCATGCAAAGGCCGAGGTAGTAGCCTTAGAAGATATAAAATTAGTACATATTGAATACAAGAAACATGACCCACACAGGGTCATGAGGAATCACTTGGCTAGCTATGGCCTTAAAAGGTTTGAGCATGAGAATTCGCCTCATGATGATATTTTTCGAGGCGCGAGATCGTATGTCAAGGTTTTGGCTCGAATACAAGCCTTGTCGCCTGAAGAGAGGGCCTATGTTTTCAAATTCCAAAAACATAGGCAGAGTTTCCTTCCCCCAGTATTACGGGGCGAGAATTTGACGACTGTAGAGGTGCAGGAAACAAAAGCCGGAGTCTCCAAAGATTCAACACCCAGCCAAGAAGAACAATAGGATAAAGAAGAGTAAATTGGGGGCCCAAAACCAGAAGCCGAGGCTTCCAATCCTCCAAGCGAAGCAACTTCAGTCATTACTCTAGGGAAATCATCTAAATAGGTTAGTAATCCCATTGTTTCTGTTACTCCCCTGCAGTTGACAAAGGGAATACCAGATGGAGGTTGGATTTTTGGTGAAGAATTAACACCCATATCAATGGAAGAGCTACCTCCGAATGAATTCTTTTCGATAAAAGGAGAAAGGCTGTCATGAGACAAGAACTCTACCAAGAGGCGGGTACTGTATCCAAAAAATTTAAAATTATAACCGATGGAAGAACCATGAAAAAAGAAGAGTTTGCAACGCAAATAGCAGGAACATTGGGTGCTTTTGCTATGACAAACCAATATTCAGTTGGGACCCTAAAAGATCAGCTGAAGCGGAAAAATCATCTAATTAAGACATTAGAGGCTAAACTAGCTACAACAGAAGATGCTGCCAAAGATCAGGCGAATGCAACTTTGGAGCAAGCTAGAATAGATGATGAAAATGAAATCGAGTGGCTCAAAGCTGATCTCGAACAGACACAACTAATGGTTCAAACAAGTCATATACAGTTAGCCCAACAAGGAGAATTCATAGAGCAGCTTCGGGCTAAATTAGAGTTAGCTGAAAGCCAGGTAATCGATATCGGGATATTTCAATCCCAAGCAATAGAAATCAGAAAAAGGTTATCGGCGGTGCAACAAGGTCTGCTTGTTAAAGTGGAAACGATTCAAAGTAGCTGCCAACTCATGGACCAGATATTGAAGAACCTCTCTCTTAGAGAAAGGGAAGTCAGAGCGCCTCAGGTTGCGTTCCAGGAGGCTATTATAGCGACGACGAGAAAGGAAATAAGCAGTAGTTCCAGTTTTCCCATCTCAGAGCAGACCAGGGGCAATATCTTGTTGAAAGAATGGGAGAGAAATATATCTGAAGGAAGACAACAAGCTAAGGAGATAAGAAAATCTTGTGAAGAAACTTTTGGTTTGTTAAATGGGATGTGGTTGGGTTCTGATGGTGAAAGTAGCATTGAGATACTGGGTCAGATCAATACAACCAAATATCTGCTAAATATCAAGGAAAATGAAGAAAGAGAATTAGCCGAAATTTCACAAATAACCCAGACATACATAGTTCAAATAGGGAAATGGCTAATTAAACCAAGTATATTATTATGTTCTATCAGCTCCAAAGACCAGCAGGTGGAAGGAAAGTTTCCACGATTGGTGAAAGATTGTTATGTTTTTGAGGCCAATAACCAAGCAGAAGCTTCTAAGCTGATATCATAGTTGGTGGAGAAGTGCGTTATTTGTACGGAGCAGGCGAAAAGGTAGGTTTCCGGTACCCAATGAGGAAAGAGATAAAGAAACGAGACGTTTTAACTCCTTTGATTGTAACCGAAAACCTCCAGAACGATTGAGATTCCAGCATGTAAAAATATGTATAAATATACATTTTGTAGAAAGAGAAAAGGGCTGGACCTTTTTGGTTGATTGTAATAGAGGATATCTTCTTTTTGAAAATTAATACAAAGCAATCCGGAGAATCCCGATTCTGTCAAGACTGTGTTATGAGTTTGTTCTTTTTGTTATTCATATTCAATTTTATTTCGCTTATATACATCTGATGAATGTTGCACTACAATTTAGTAAAACTTCTACTGTGGTGGTTAAATTTTATTCAGCTATATTGTTTACAGTTTTTCCTCTGTATCGGCTAACAACAAATACAAGACCTGTGAACCTTTAAGTTGTCATATTTTATGCTTCGTCAAATTCCTTCTTAGTCTATTTTCTTCCTCTGTTTAAGAAATGAGATTCTCCCTTGATAGGAGCCTTACTTTGTAAACAACTACATGTTTTTCTCATATTTCTCACACTATTTATTCCAAATATAACACAGTTATGGAAAAAGGCCTTTGGTTTTCATTTTGTCCTTGACATTAATTTTAAAGTTCTCTTTGTAAGATCAAATTGATACAGCATAAAACCTTTCAATTTTCCTTTAAATTTTTCTGTTCCTCTATGACTGTCCCCGTTGTAAGACAACCTAATATTGAACCCGATTTATCGGACCAAACCCATATCGCTTTAAATCTCTTTGATACTATACCTAAAACAACAACCACCCTGGTAGAACTTGAACGTTCATGGGCTGCAATTGAACGGGATATAAACATCTAGGAACAGTTGGAAGCTAGACAACAACTACCTAGAAATCAACCCTAGCTTCCTTTCTTGAAGTTATACTCTCCTCCCTTTTTACACCTTACTAACTTTCGGATGCCTAGACACTGTACTTTTTAAAGCCTTAAGTACAGACTCTGGAACAACAGTTGGGATACATTGTGACTTGGCATGCAGATCCATGGCATGTGGGGGATATTATTATAATAATTTTTGACTCCTCCCTCTTGACACATAACCGTTTACACATTATTTGAGGAATTGTGACCACCTTGGAGCATATTGTTTGGAGGGTTTGACATGGTAAAACACCTTGAATTTGAGTTGGTTACACATTGGAGAAGGAATATTTCTATTTTGAGAATGTTGACTAGACCTAGGAGGTTTCAAAACCTAGATGCCTATCTTGGTAGATACTTTATTGCACACTTCTTAACACATATTGATGGGGTATTTCACCTTGGGTCCACATGTAACATTGTTGCACATTTATTATTTTATGGGACATGTCACTTGAGGGATTTTCATTTGGTTAAAATCCTAGTTGTTGTATATTATTGGACATGGTTTATCATCATCTTGGAGGAGTGTTCATTTGGGGGAGTTAGTTTATTATTATATTAGAGATATATTTAAGGTAATTCCATTGGAAATAATATTTTATTATTTCATGGAGCATTTGATAAGGTCAAATAACCAATTTGGGCATTAATGACCCACCCTTCTTCAGCTTATCTTGTTGGAGGTGTTACATGACATAACTAACCATTCACTATTTTATTTTTGTTCGACCTATCTCATGGATTTGGTTATGAAAGAGCATTATTATATTATTTTCCTTGGAGATAAGGATGTATCTAGATAACTCCTATTCTATTATTTAGTATTGGAGAGAGTTGTGGATTGAGGAAGACAATTAATATTTTTTGTGAAGGTAGTTAGAGCTCACTCTATTTAAAGAGTATCTCTCTCATCATTTGTTATGGTTGGGTTTTTGATGAGTTATCCTCTTGTATCTTTGTTGAATATGTTTTTGAAGGATTTATGAGAAATGTTTGCTTATGTTTTCATTTCTAATTTTTGTTCATGAATGGAAGAAGTTACTTGCAAAGAACTTGTTTTGAAGGGAAACGTGAGGGGTATATTTTCCATATTGGAAGGGTTTAATGTGTGAGTACTCCTCTTAATATTCTTCGATGTCTTATTGTAGAATGTATTATCTTTCAGCTATCATCTTGTTAACAATTGTTTTTGGATTAATACTTCATTGAATAACTCACCTTTATAACATTGTTTGAGAGTCGTACCTTTAGGGCCCTCCAAGTATGTTTCTTCATCATTTAACAATAAGTTAAGGCTGATTATGACATATTTACCATCTCTATTTTTATTAATTATTTATAAAATTGATCTCTTGGTTTTACCTCTTGACTCCATTGACCCAATATTGAATAGGCACTAATCTCAGTCCTCCATCACCCACTTTTTATGCTACAACCATTGTTTTGTTAAAGATAAATATTCATATTCACCTTGAACCTTCTTGTCATAGATTTAATAATCCTACCTTAGGGAATCCCCCCTTTTCTAGAGGAGAGCCATCCTAAAGTGAGGGGAAGAGTTTTTGTGGTGATAGTGGATAGTCTTAGTAAGTTTCCCTAGGATGCAATTTGTATTTTAGGACTTTACCACTTTGAGTGCAGTTTTGGGACGTTACGCTATGCAATGTTCCTATACCCAAAAGGGAACTACCACTACAAATAAACATTAATAAGAACAAATAGAGATGAAATAATGAAGGAGAGGGGGAACCTATACACCCAATAGTGGTCTTCACATGCGTATCCTAAAAATGGAGGAAGATATCACCATGAAAATGATACTCAAATGAGTAAAAAAAAAATGTTACTCGTTTAGTAAAAATACTTAGTTGATTATAGATTGATTGCTTACAAGTGAGGGGGATGTACCTTCTAATAAAAATCTCAATTAACGACCCCTAATTTGATGAGTCATTAATGTGTAACTAACAACTATCAACTTAGTAATGTGTCATTAACATGAATAAATAACAACTCTCAACTAACATAGTGATGAGTCACAAGGACCCTTAGGTTGATTAGATTGTAAATAATATATCTCAAGTACAAAATATGTATTCCTTATTGAACATAAGAAGAATGTATGAAATATCAAATGTCCAAATACTAAAAAATTATTACAAAATTATGATCTTACATATAATCTATCTCATTAACATGTATTTATTCACATACCAAAAAATGTTGTGTTTAAGAATGCAACATGTTCTCCCCCTTTAGAAATTTCATCCCCAAATCTTGAGGACCAAACATTAACTTGACTATGTGTTTTAATTTCCTTTGCTTGTTTGACCTTTTCTGGAATATGATCATATACAAACACTCAAATATATATAATCTTTTAGAATGAACTTCTTCGATGAATTTAATGAACTCATTCATTGTACTCTATTGAAGATGCTCCATAACATCATGAGTGTTGAATTACAACCCAACCAAGACACTTAAAATCAAGTGATCATAAGTTTAATCCAAATGGATGTAAAAAATTCTTTGTATTGTTGGAGAAAATGTTTTTAATGGAAAATATTGAAGTTGAAAAGTTTTTATCAACTTGTGTTCATGATTTCCCTCAACAATGTTTTATTTCTTTTCAATCAGTACATAATTCTCACTATGAGATCATTAATTCATCTTTACATAGATTCATCATATATGATTAGATTTGAGATCATTAATTCATCTTTACATAGATTCATCATATATGATTAGATTCAATAAAGAAAATACACAAGTAGTTAATTTGGGAGATGTTTGCATACCATTCTTTACAATCATTTCCTTGATCCTACTTTGCATCTATTTCATTTCTATATTCTTTCTTTGTACAAATTGAAATATTAGATCTATCACATTTCTTATAGAAAGTATATTAAATAATATATTAGGGTGTAGATAGATAAATTCTCTTTCAAATAGAATTTCTATGGATTCAATTTAAGAAGCCTAACAAAAGTCATGAGCTTTGTAGTATAGAAACCTTTTTTGTCCTAAAAACAAAGACGTGCTTTGACACAATTTGAAATGCTCATAATTTATTTATTATGAATATAAATAAATAATATCATATATTAATATGAAGATAATAATGATAAATTTCAATGATTGATCCAAATCTAAGAATGTTTTTTGAGAAAATGTTAAAAAACAAGAATAATATTTTTGTTCATACATAAACACTAACAAATTTTTAAAATTTGATATCTTGATCATAACCTCCACTTTGAAATTTTTTCAAACTATCTATATTTTTAAATTGCTTTCCAAATATAATATCGTTTTCTAAAGATCTTCTAATTTTTTTCCAAGAAACATTCTAAATGTTGTGGGTCTTATATTTTAATATCTCTCAAAAAACCCAACATCAAAAGTGAAAATCAACTAAACCTTTCATATCAATTTGAAACATTCCTATATCAAAATATGGGATAATTACTACAACTAAAAACTTATAAGAACAAAGGTGAGAATGAAGGGATGGGGACACTTGCACATGCAAGAGTGGATTGGCCCTACAAATCCTAAAATTTGGGAGTTTTACCACCTAAACTTACTTTATGTGATAAAGTAATTAGTATAAGTAAGAAGATAGGGGTAATGAAGAGGGGCTACCCATTGTCACCATGATATCTCCTTCACTCTCTTTAGGCCATCTCTCCTTCAACACAAATGGGGAATCCCAAGTAAACACTAAGTCCGAATTATGATGATTGTTGAAAATGAGTTTTAGGGTTAAGAAACAAATCCAATTTTTGATATATCTCAAGGTATAGTTCATATTTCTTAAAATAGAAAATAAATGGGTGCATTTGTAATTTAAATGGGTTGGTTGAAAGAGATACTAATTCCTAGATTTCAAGCATATGGAGTCAAAAGCTCGATCTTAGAGTGTTGTTTTCTTTAAAGGTAAGGAAAAAATAGAGTTGGAATTAGCATGTTGTAGCTATCATTGTTTTTCTATTATGAAATGGAGAATATTCACTTGCAATGGTGGTAATGAAGGTGCACCTCTTAAAATATGTTTGAAGATGTGCCCATCAATGAGAAAGAAAATTTGCAGCAACTCTAATAAAGATGAAGGATGCAACATTAACATATTTAGTAATAAAACATCAAAGACATACGAGGGGAAGAACCACTCCTAAACACTTCTAACAAAGTAATACTATTAAAAAATGATCCCTTCAAACATATTTATTTGCAAGCATTTATAGCATCAACATTCCTCCAATTTACATCCAAAATGTGCACCTCCCCTCAACAAGAAACAATCTGTTGAAGGTCAAAACCTTCAAAAGTCTTCAACAATAATTCTATAGAGTATTTTTTCTCAAACTTTCAATAACCATAATTATAGGAGGGTGATCCTCTTAAATATATTTAGAGATCAAAACCATCACACATAAAATAATAATATCCAAGATTTAGAAATAAAAAAATACAATCCCCTAACTCAACAATGGATTAAAAAATAGAGAGATAAGAGTGGACATGCCACTTGTCCTCTCCTCAAGCAAGGGAATCTCCTTATAATATGCTTGTTTGACCATGTAAATTCCTCCAAGGGTCCATGTCTATCATTCTCTTGTAGAGAACTCCTCAAATATATCTTAAAAAGTGTGCATAAAACCTCCCTTAGAATAGAGAGTCAACTCATACAAAAGGCCAAAATCATGCTCAATATAGCAAAGTAATTTAGGGAATTTTCTCCAAGGATCTAGTGAACTCATTTTATAAGAGGTTTTAATAAATACATGTGCAATGGGGTACCATTATCCATTATCAAAAACTCTATGGATGAAAAATACCTCAAGAAAGGTTCCAAAGCATATATCAAGATGCACGGGCATTCCAAAAAACCCTAGATCCACAAAAAAAGAAGAAGCACGAACTATGGAGAAATGTTCATGGAGAATTTTCATGCCTCAAAATATATGAGAAGAAACATAGATTTCGAGAGTGTACCCTCAAATTAATGAGTCACCATACTCAAGATCCCATCCCAGTGCTAGAAATGTTCTCGTGTGCTAGGGCACTCCACAATAAAGGTAAATATCTCATTAAACTCCACCAATATAGTTGGTGGAAGAATATATCATCGAATAACATGTGGAAATGAGGAGCTTTCCACAATATGAGCCATAAAAAGTGATGAAGAATCCACAATTGGGAGTGATAGATCTCCTCCAATGAAAGTTCCCTATCATATATAGGATCAAGATGACATAATCTCAAAGATGATAAATCTATGGGTCAACACAAAAATGAACAAGTGTACAAGTAGGCAACTTTCACTATGCCTCAACACTGACAAAGTGATCAATGGATAAAATATCACAAGGGAAGCATCTAGTAAAGAGCGCATGAGTTAAAATACCCCTCATCTATATAAGCACTCAACCAAAGTCAACTTGTAATCCTTTGTGAAGTGTTGTGAAAATTACAAACACATGGAAATCCGTGATGTACATGCATCCACACAGGAGAATGATGACTCTAGGACCAATATATTCAAAGTGTAACCTACTTGGGAAAGGTCTTCAAATTGGTACGTGCCCTCATACAACATGAGGGATAACAATTGAATCCATATGGAGACATGCACATTTGAAGGGAGAGTGCATGAGAAATCTAGAATTTGTAAACACCTACTATAACTTGCCATAAATAATTGAGAGCATGTGGAGGAATAGGCCCAATACTCTCATCCCTAAACCCCACATAAGGAAATAAAACCAATAATTATAATGTCCATAAAGTCTAATACATCAAATCATAAGAAACTCTAAAACAAGACACGAGATAAAAAATCAAAGGGAACATGAAATGGAATAATTATCTCTAACCTAATGCTCATTATATATTATTTCTTTCCTACTTTACCAATATAGTTATGGCACTATATTCCATCATAATAATAAAGATTCAAAATTTTCTTTCTCACAAGGAACTGTAGCTGGTAGAAAGAATCTGCATCCGTGATGTCTTGAATTTTATAGGAAACCAATCACAAAATGTCAAATTTTCCATTTTTTCCTCGTTTTTCTCTTTTTTTATCCCACATTAGGAATAGTTCCCCCTTTTACAGTTTCTCTCTTTTTATCCCACATTAGGAATAGTTCCCCCTTTTACAGAACCCTTTGACGAGTCCTTTTCTCAAATGTCCCTTTGACTTTCTCTCATATTTTAAACAAATGATTGAATTCCTTTTTCCTATTCTCATCAAGATTCACTAGTTGATTCACCCTTTCTTGAACTACTTATACTTATTGATTTGTTGTGAAGTGTTGCAATAGTTGATACGCTGAAATTTTCAAATAAAAGGGTAAAGTAATATCCATACTTTATTGTATTTTGAATGGGATTCTTCTCGTATCTTATTTCTTCATGATTCGATATGCCCATAAAGTATGTTTGTTTTTTATATCCCATCATAGAATCTTATTATCACCCATAGTCTTATGTTTGTTTTTTATATCCCATCATAGAATCTTATTATCACCCATATTCTTATTGATTATAGTCATTAGGTTCATGTTACTTTATTTTACCAAGTCATTTCCTTGTGGGTAATAATTACACGAGTAAGATAGGATAATGATTTTGTTGAAACAATTTTTTTTTTCAAGTATGCTAAGTTGAATTCATTGGAATTATTAGCAATGATTTTAGCTGGAACACCAAACCTAGTGATTGTTTTATCTTTAAGAAATTCCATGATCACTTTGTCGGTTTTCCTTTTTGTGGGTATTTCCTCAACCCAAATAATGAAGTAATTTATGGTTATGATAATCCATCGAAAAACATTGCTAGATTTTTCTTTAAATTCCCTAATAAAATCTAGGTCCCATAGTTGAAATGGTGCATGTACAACCACTCATTGCAAAGGTAAGGCTGCCAAATGATGCTTTCCTGTGAATAATTAACAAGTTTGATATGATCTAAAAAAACCATGGACATCAGAAAATCATTGGCTAATAATACCGTGTTCTCAAAATCTTATGTGTTGTCGTCCTACATAACCTTGCATTCAACTATATCATGAGTATTTTAGCTTCCACATCATCCACACATTTGAGCACTAACCCTTCAAGATTCCTCCAACCTAAACTTCCTTGGATAAAAAAATATTTTGATACATTGAATCTTAATGATATTCTCTTGTCATCCACCCCAAATGATCTAGACAGGATAGTTTTATCAAATATTAAACAATAGATGCATACCAATCCTGTTTCTCCAATGCCTAAAGGATTACCAAAACCATTTTGGGACAATCTTCCTCGTCAAAATTCAATTCCTTCACATTTCCTTTTGTTAACATGTTAGATAATCCTTGACCCTTCACTAGATTAGTTGGCCTAATTTATAAATCATACTCCTAAGTTTTGGATACCCCTTTTCCTCTAATGCCCAATAAATCTTGTTTTTCCAATATGTCTTTCAATACAGATAAGTGAGTAACATAAAAAATAATTTTGGAAAATCTCACATATCTTTTGAAATGTTTCAATGAGTGAACCAAAGTATGAGATTTCTTCACCATGATGGCATAATTCAATTCTACATATCTAAGCACATTACTCATAAAAATAATAGGATGTTCCTTGTTATACTCATTCTTTTGCAATAGAACTCCTATAGTAGTGTCCTCTATTGTAAATTAAAATATTTGAAAACTATTGGAATAATAAGGGATTGCCAAGATGTTGGAGATATTATACACTCACCTAGGTAATTATTTTCCTAAGGTTGATAGTCGAATGTCCATAACACTTCCTTAGATGAGAATATTGACTTTAAAAAATATTCCCCTACAAAATAGGAAAGTCCTCGTCAGTTCATAGTCAATTACACTCAATTACACTAGTGGAAGTCACTCATGTATGGGAACCTCATTTTTATCACCAATAGTTCCATGTGTTTCTCTCACTTCCACACGTGTGACTCAGTTAACAGATGATTGCATGGGTCAGTTAACTAGGACTAGGTCGCATATTACTTCGGTTTCTATCAATGCGTGTCTATATCTCTCTAGATCACTACTATGGTGCATTAGTTACTCATGTATCCTATATCTATTGTAAATTGTTCACTCTTTGAATGTGGAATAGAGATAATATGGTGCAGACCTCCCTTCTCCCCAAAGGGCTGCGTGACCTCCTAGTCTTAGGATCTTCAAGAAAATATCTGAGTTGAAGCAACTCCTTGATTTCTTTCTAAAACCTCTAATAAAAATCCACGGGTCTTTACAAAATTCCTCCCACTTGAACCAGTGATGGGCGCAAGCCTTTTCCCACATGACCACACCTTGTGACCACATGCCTATCCTCAAAAGGAGTTTCACAATTTCCTGTGTTAGGTAATCTTATGTGAGTCAACCCCTAACTCTCCGACCTCCAAAATCCCGATAGGGTCCTAGTGCATGATAGATCCTCCCTTATCCTCCATCCATATGACTCCTCGCTATGACCTAGGGCCAAACCTCTGAGCGCATCGCGATTTCGCATATTAGGAACTCTTGATGTGATTCACCTCCGTTCTTCTGACTCCCAAAATGCCAATATTTCGGAGCACCAAATAAACGGTTTGATCTCTTCTTGATCCAATGCTCAGATCAAATCACAAATCCTCACGAATCTTCCCTTTGACCTCTTCACTCTGTGAGTCAGCGAAATGATGATCTCTCGCCACATGTCCTACCTCAATCGAATGACCATGATCGTTTCGCGAATTTCGCTCTACTCTTTGCAAATATTATGGGTTGCGAAATTCCAAAATATCCTCGTGACTAACTAGTGCACTACTTCTCCCAGATCTAACGGTTTGAAATATTTTGGCTCCTCTTGGATAACCCTTAACCCTTGATCTTATCCAATCTTCAAAATTATTTTTAGAAGGATTTCTCTCGCTCAATCCTTTGTACTTATTCTTCCTTCGAGATTTCAATTTTTTCCCTCCACCTTTGAACACTTCAAGTCTTCAAAACTTATAAATTTTTCTAAGTGTTTCCTCTCGAGGATTAAAACCCACTACGCCTCCTGAGCTTCTGGCAAATGAAATTGAAACTTAGACCTGGCGCACAATTTCACTCTGCATCATTTTCAAAAGACTTTCTGATGCCCTCCTGGCATACTCTGTGCTCAACTTCCTGAGCTTTCAAACTTAACCAAGTTTGCCTCTACACACACTCCTTGCACTCGATATGCACACTTTTAATACGAAAGTCCCCCATTATCTCTTCTGAACTTTGAGTCGAAAAATACTTCTTCACACACACTCCTTGTGCTCTGCATGCACTCCTTGCATAACTTACAAAAGAAAACCAATTGAAACTTATTTAATTACTCATTCATTCACTATGAACATCATACATTCACATAATACATATCAACAATTAAACAATATCAACACTGCACAATTTTGGTAAATTTTCTCTGTTCTATTCATTTCAAAGAAGAACCCATAATTATTGTTGCTATCTCCTATAGACACAAAAAAACATAATGAAAAATTCTCTCAGGACCCAGGGCCTCTTCTCTCTTCTTCCTCCTATCTAAATCTTATCACACTCTACTCTGGTGGTTACCTACTCAATTAAATGTAACCTAATGACTAATCATGGAAAGTATCCTATACCTGCAATATTTTACAGCCATGTAAGGATTTACAATCATTCCGTCATTTCAAACGGTGGCCCGACTTTACATACTCTAATTTAATTAACACAAAATTCAAAACTCTACACCGCTACCAAGCTAGTTAAGATTTGGCTTTGGCTCTTTCAATGTGATAAGGTGTCGACTTTGCTTCCACGTCCGCCTTTATGTGTTTGATAGCGATGCTCCCGCATCATACTCCTCTGGAAAAAATATTCATGGACTCCTATCCATGAGATCTTGCACTATTTTTCCATGCTTCAAAATATCAGGTTCAGTTACCCAACTTGAATCTTCCACAGGGTGATCCTTCCACTTCACCAAATATTTAGAATACATATTTCTTCTGGTTTTCCTTCCAACTCTCTGTTCTAATTTTTTTTCTATTTGAGGTTTTTCTACTGTAGGAATCTGTTCTTCCCACTGAATCTCTTCCTGATCATCCAATTCTCCTGTGTCATCTCTGTGATAAGGATACAAATCTGCAACGTTGAATATTGGTGATATTCCAACATTGTCTAGCAACTCTATCTCATAAGCATTTGCTGCAAATTTTCTAAGGATCTTGCATGGTCCTATCTTATTCATCTTCAAATTATTATATGTTCCTATTGGAAACCTCTCCTTCCTCAAATGATCTAAAACTTCATCTCCCACTTTAAATTGAACTTCCCTTCTTTTCTGATCAACTATGTCCTTATACTTTTGATTACTATCCCGTATCTTCCTCCTAACTTGATCATGAAGTCTTTGCATTTCTGTAGTGAAATATTCTGCTCCAGTTCTCCTAAATTCATCTTGTTTCAATTCTCTCAATTCTACAACCCCTCTCGACTGTCTTCCATATACTATCTCGAATGGACTTTTTCCAGTGCTTCTATTAATTGAATTGTTAAATGCAAATTCTGCTTGTGCCAGAATCTGATCCCACTGACGACCTTGTTCAGTGACCAAACTCCTTAAAATTTTTCCAAGACTCATGTTCACCACTTTGGTCTGTCCGTCTATTTGAGGGTGATATGATGAACTGAAAGATAAATTAGTTCCCAACCTCTTCCATAGATTCCTCCGAAAGTGTCCCTATTTGAAACTACACTTCTGGGCAATCCATATAATCTCACAACTTCTCTGAAAAACAAATTGGCTATGTGTGTAACATCATTTGTTTTCTGGTAGGGTATGAAATGTGCCATCTTGGAAAATCTATTGACCACAACAAATATGGAATCACTGCCCTTCTAAGTTCTAGGTAATCCCGATACAAAATCCATACTAATTGGATCCCAAGGCCTTTCTGGAATAGCCAATGGCTGATACAAACCAATATTTTGTCCCTTCCCTTTTGCATGTTGAAAAATCTTACATCGGTCTACAAATTTCTTCACATCTACCCTCATAGCTAGCCAATAATACAATTACTCAACTGCGCAAATATTTTGTCATGACCAAAATGTATGGCTAAACCTCCACTATGTTTTTCTTTCAGCAAATTATCTCTCATTGAACATCTTGGTATGAACAATTGGATTCCTTTAAACAACAATCCGTCCTGGATCAAATATTTTGACCATGAGTTGTTATCCTTGAACAAAGGATTTTCATATTCTTCGTAAGCCTCCTTAAAATCTGAATCTTCTTGATACATTTCCTTAAGGTGCTCAAACCCTAAGGTCTTCACTTGAAATTCCTATACAACCAAAATCCTCCTTCTCAAAGCATCTGCAAATTTATTATGACTTCCAGAAATATGTTTAATGAAAAAAGTAAAATTCTGCATGAATTCTACCCACTTAGCATGTTTCTGATTCAACTTCTCTTGCCTAGTAATAATTGCAAAGATTGTTTATCACTATACAAGACAAACTCTTTTGGAATTAAGTAATGTCTCCATATTTTCAAAGCTTGAATCACTGCATAAAACTCCCTGTCATATGTAGAATATTTCTCCTTAGTGTCATTAAACTTTTCACTAAAATAAGCAACTGGCCTATTATCCTGACTCAAAACTGCTCCAATGGCTATTCCACTTGCATCGCACCTCACCTAAAGTATCTTTCCAAAATCTGGTAAGACCAGAACTGGTTGTTCTATTATCTTCTTTTTCAACACTCAGAAGCTTTTCTCAGCCTCCTCTATCCAATTAAAAGACTTATGTTTATTCTCCATAATGTCCATCATGGGTGCACATATACCACTAAATTTTTTGATGAACTTTCTATAAAAACTTGCTAAACCATGGAAACTTCTCACCTCAAATATGCTCCTGGGTGACGACCATTCTTTGATTTCTCTCACCTTTTCTGGATCCATCTTCAATTCATTTGAAGAGATCACAAACCCCAAATATATGAGATCTGTCTTCATAAAAGAACTTTTCTTCAAGTTTATTAACAACTTTTCTTGCTGCAACCTCCTCATCACTAATGTCAAGTGATTTAAATGTTCTTCCTCTATTTTGCTGAAAAATAATATATCATCCAGATATACAATGACAAATTTAACTATAAAGTCCTTCAGTACTTCATTCATCCACCTTATAATTGTACTTGGAGAATTTGTGAATCCAAATGGCATTACTAGCCATTCAAACAAACCTTCATTTGTCTTGAATGCCGTCTTCCATTCATCTCCCTCTCTCATTCTTGTCTAATGATATCCACTCTTCAAGTCTGTTTTTGAAAAATAGTTTGCTCCACTCAAACAATCCATCAATTCATCCATCTTGGGTAAAGGAAACCTATACCTGATGGTAATATTATTGATGGCTCTAGAATTTGTACACATTCTCCATCCCCCATCCTTCTTTGGACTCAATACAGTTGGCATTGAACATGGGATTAGAATTTCCCTGACTAAACCTTTATCCAACAACTCTTGAACTTGCTTCTTAACTTCTTCATTCTCTCGAGGTGTCAACCTATACGCTACTTTATTTGGTAAACTGGCTCTTGGAAACAAGTCAATATGGTGACTAATACTCCTAATGGGTGGTAATGAATGATGCAACTCATCCACTACTATGTCAGAAAAATTCTCCAACAATTCTTGGATTTCTTCAGGTAAATCATACAAAGAAGTACTGGTAAGGATAACTCTTGGCTTTCTTACTACAACGAAGTGCATTTCCTGATCTTTCTTGATCTCCTTCAATAGTTTCTTCCCACTCATGAGAAGTACGCTATGGCTTCTTCCTTTTCTTTCTTCTCTTGTATTGGCAGTAACATGTGAGTTCTACCATTTTTCTCTAAAGTGTAAGTATTTTTTCTCCCATCATGAATGACATTCTTATCAAACTGCCATGGTATTCCCAAAAAAATATGACAAACATCCATGGGAATTACATCACATAGAATATCATCTTTATAGCCTCCTATTTTAAATTCAACTTTGCATTGTTGACTTACCATTGCTTGATGTCCTTTCTACAACCACGATACTTTGTATGGACTTGGGTGTGCAGTCATCTCTAGCTTCAGCTTCTCCACCATCTCTATTGATACTAAATTATCAGTAATCCCACTGTCTATAATCATCTTACAAACTTTTTCCTTTGTATTACAAGCAGTCCTAAACAACCTTGTTCGCTGAACTTGGTATTCTATTTCTTTCTCTGGATTTAGAAGAACTTTCCTCATCATAAGGTTCTGTCCTCCTTCTGTTGCCTCTGCTTCCACATTATTCTAGGCTTCAGAAATGTGTGATTCTCCTCCTCCTTCTCTCTTTCTCTCGGGACATTCCCAAGACACATGTCATGTCTTTCCACAAGCATACCATTTAACTCCACCTCCTCTACTTCTTCCTCTTCCTAGAGGAAAATAATTTCTCCCACCAAATAGTCTTCTTTAGGAACTTCCTCCTGTTTCAAAGCGACCATATGATTTCTCGGTCCCATACTTAGCCTTTAGTGCCTTATCATAGACAAATCCCTTACCTCTATTTAAGCCTCTGCCTCTATTCCTCCGACTCTAGTTTCTGGCCAACTTTTTTTCTGCCTTGAGTGCAATCTGATAAGCATCTTCCACTATCCTTACATGCATCATGTTGATTTCATCCTGAATTTCATACCTCAAACCATTTATATACCTAGAAATGTTTTCATCATCCTTCTCTCTTTGTCCAGTCCTAATATTCAATCTATAAAATTCTTCTGTATACTCTTTCACTGTCATACCCCTCTGTCTCAGGTTCTGCAATTTTCTAAACAACTCTATATGGTAATCTCTAGGTATGAATTTAGCCTTCAATTTTGCTACCATCATGTCCCAATTCTTTATCTTTTGTTTTCCTTTGCTCCTTCTTTCTGCCCACAGTTCATCCCACCACAGTGTTGCATGTCCTTTTAATCTGGTGACAACATGTCTCACCTTCCTTCCTTACTCAACCTCTTCAAATTCGAAATATTTATCTAGGGACATTATCAAGTCCAATAACTCTTCAACATCCAAGTTACCTTCATACATTGGGACACCCATCGTTTCTCTAGCTCCCAACTTCACAACAACTTTCAATAAGCATTCTTCAGCCGCATCTTCCCCTATAACTTATTCAACTTCTACTTCTTCTCTTTCGACATCACTGACATCTTCAACGCCATGTGTTATCCTTTGCATTGCTTCCATCATTTCCAACCTTGCGCGAAGTTCTCTCACTTCTATTCCTACAACAGGGTTTGGTATAGGCGGTCTTGTGTGTACCCTTGACGACATCGCTTCAACTATTCCTAACACAATGATTTACTCTTCAAATATTTTTTAGGCTCTAATACCACTTGGTGCAGACCCCCCTTCTCTCCAAAGGGTTGCACGACCTCCCAGTCTTAGGATCTTCAAGAAAATATCCGAGCTGAAGGAACTCCTCGATTTCATGTTGAAACCTCTAAGAAAAATCCACAGGTCTTTACAAAATTCTACCTGCGTGAACTAGTGTTGGGCGCAAGCCTTTTTCCACATGACCATGCCTTGTGACCACATGCCTATCCTCAAAAGGCATTTCGTGATTTCACGTATCGAGTAATCGTATGTGAGTGAACCCCCGACTCTCTGACCTCCAAAATCCTGACAGGGGCCTAGCGCGTGCTAGATCCTCCCTTATCCTCCATCCATATGACTCCTCACTATGATATAGGGCCAAACCTCCGAGTGGGTTGCGATTTCGTGTATCGGGAACTCCCGATGTGATTCGCCTCTGTTCTTCTGACTCTTGAAATGTCGATATTTTGGAGCGCCAAATCAATGATTCAATCTCTTCTCAATCCAACGCTCATATCAAATTGCGAATTTGGATTTCGCGAATCCTCACGACTCTACCCTTTGACCTCTTCACTCTATGAGTCAACGAAAAGCCAATTTCTCTTCACGTGTACTACCTCAATTAGATGACCACGATTGTTTCGCAAATTCTACTCTTCTCTTTGCAAATCTTATGGTTTGCAAAATTCTGAAAGATCCTCGTGACTAACCAGTGCACGAATTCTCCTAGATCTAACGGTTTGAAAGATTTCAACTCCTCTTGGATAACCCTTAACCCTTGATCTTATCTAGTCTTCAAAATTCTTTTCTGAAGGATTTCTCTCGCTCAATCCTTCAGAATTATTCTTCCTTTGATCTTTCAATTTTTGTGCTCCACCTTTGAATACTTCAACTCTTCAAAACTTATAAATTTTTCTAAGTGCTTCCTTTCGAGGATTAAAACCCACTCCTCCTCCTGAGCTTCTGGCAAATGAAATTAAAACTCGGCCCTGGCACACACTTTCACTTTGCATCTTTTTCAAAATACTTTATGATTCCCTCCTGGCATACTTTGTGCTCAACTTCCTGAGATTTCAAACTTAACCAAGTTTTCCTCTACATGCAATCCTTGCACTCAATATGCATACTTTTCATACAAAAGTCCCCCGTTGTCTCTTCTGAACTTTGAGTCGAAAAAGACTTCTTCAGACACACTCCTTGTGCTCTGCATGCACTCCTTGTATAACTTACAAAAGAGAACCAATTGAAACTTATTCAATTACTCATTCATTCACTATGAACATCATACATTCACATAATACATATCAACAATTAAACAACATCAACACTATACAATTTTGGTCAATTTTCTCTGTTCTACTCATTTCAAAGAAGAACCCATAATTATAGTTTCTATCTCCTACAGACACAGGAAAACACAATGAAAACTTCTCTAAGGACCCAAAGCCTCTTCTCTCTTCTTCCTCCTATCTAAATCCTATCACACTCTACTTTGGTGGTTACCTACTCAATTAAATACAACCTAATGAATAATCAAGGAAAGTATCCTACACCTGTAATATTTTACAGTCATGTAAGGATTTACAATCATTCTGTTATTTCAAACGGTGGCCCGATTTTACATACTCTAATTTAATTAACACAAAATTCAAAACTCTACACCGCTACCAAGATGGTTAAGATTTAGATTTGTCTCTTTCAATGTGCTAAGGTGTCGACTTCGCTTCCATGTCCTCCTTTATGTATTTGATAGCGATGCTCCTGCATCATCATAGAAATTCTTTCATTCTTTTCTCAATTTTTGTCTTCTCTCTTTATCCACCATCGCAAGTTGTGTACGCTTCATTGTTAGCTAGATCTTTTGTGTAGGTATCTAAAAAAATCTACACAATATTGGTGCAATCACAATATGTTCTTTTATCTTCTAGAATGCCTCCATGATTTACTTATCCCATTTAAACCCATGATATTTCTTCAACAAATTTGATATAGATTTGGTAATTTCTACAAATTTTGGAATAAACCTCATAATGAAATTGATTATGCCAAAGAAATGTTACAGTAATTTATTGCTTTTAGGAAATGTGACTTTTTTAATTGCTTCTATCATAGTTAAATCAATCTTAATACCTTACTTTGACTTAATGCGTCCAAGTATTTTTCCTTTGACAACTTTGAAGACCGATTTATTTGGATTCAAGGATATACCATACTTTTGACATCTCTCAAAAGCCTATGTAAGGTGGTACACATGGGCACTTATATCCTTTGAAAACATAGCCAAATCATATTGTCACATTTCTATGAACTTTTCAAAAATATATTTGAAAGCATAGTCCATGGATTTTTGAAACGTGGATCCATCATTTAACAACCCAAATGTCTTTCTGAGATACTCTAATTTTTTCCATTGCATAGTGAAATACATATTATGATAATTCTCCTTTTTTACTATCTATTGACATGGGAAAAGTGCCCTTCAATAATAGAGTTACTCCTTGGTGTAAAGTGCCAATTAGAACTCAGGACATTTGGTATAGGAGACCCATATGGGTTTTGGCCTAGTTTCAATTAATGGAAATGAATGGGAATGGGTGATTGGTATGCAGTGTAGAGTAAAGTATGAGGTAAATATAAATACACAAAGTAAAACTATTCTAACCTATCCTATATAGGAGAAGACTAACTAAATTATCAGATGGCTAAACTATTAACTACTGCTTGCATTCAAAAAATAGTGACTTGTTAAAGAAAAGTAGGTATCAACAATATATGAACAATACAAAAGTACATATTATTACAAAAAAAGAATATCATTCACAACCATCCCTTCATCATCTTAGAAAAATAATAGGATGAAAGGCTATAAAATTAATAGAAGAAAAATCTATCAAATGGATAGTATATCTTTACAACAATAAAAATGGAAATACATAATCTGGAAGTAGTAGTTCACAACATGCATCTCACATACACCAAATTTCTTCTCCAAAAATGGCGCAGAGGGATTTTTCTCATTAAAATCTCAGAAATAGTTCTAAAAATTACAAAAATTAAGATCCCTTTCAAAAAGGTTTTCTTGGGAGTATATATTCAATGATTTGAAAATAATTCTTATGACTTCTTAGCTTCTCATTAGTAGTTATAACTCTTGGAATTGCCCGATTCATCTTTTCCCACTTTGTACATTATATAGTGCAACCTAAAAGAAAAAATTATGCATGTCCCTCATAATTATGCAAATATTCTATTGATTATTAGGTATTATAATGTAACCTCATACATATTTGCATCTTGGGATAGAGTTTCCATGCCATTTTTTATTGTTACTAGAAAGGAACTAAGACAATCGTTATCTTTAGATGGGGTAGAAATGTATTCCTTCAATAGAACTTGGGTAACCATTTGATCCATTCCCATGGATATTATCCTCGAGTGAAAGTTAGATTCAATATCTACATCAATTTCTTTAGTTGTTGATCCATTCCCATGGATATTATCCTCGAGTGAAAGTTAGATTCAATATCTACATCAATTTCTTTAGTTGTTCTTGGCTTCCCCAACTCTTAAATATTTGGTATTTTGCATATATTTGTTGGGATTTCTACTAATGTGTGGATGCTCCTACAGTGGCCTATCAAATTCAAAATGTCCTTTTCAAGTTTGTTCCCTCTTTGTTGGCACCTTGAAAGGGATGCATAGTTCAAATTATTTTCCTTCTTGGTCATCCTGGGAAGCTCTTATGGTGTGTCTAGATTTTCTTCTAGTAATTTATTCAAATTGACCATGCTTATGTAGAATCCTTCCAATTCTACACTTTTGATATTGAATTTCTCTACAATTTCTAGTAGTTTTTTGGACAAATCCTATAAATCATTAAGGTTGGTGTATAATTGTTTTACCATGGCCTTTAGTTCTTCTTGTGCTTTAGTGGATGCTTCTCTAAATTTGAGAAGAATGGCCCTATCTCCTTTATAATATCTCTCTTCTTCTTCCAAGTTTGTTTCTTTGGCTTTATAATCTTCGATTTCATTATCCATGTATAGAAGGATTTGTTCATAATAATGGGAGAATTCTGCTCTTGTTGAGGCTATAGCTAATGGATTTTGTTAGATATCCACAATAAATGTAATTCTTATATTCATTGAGAGTGTTGGAATACTTGAAATAGGAAGTTTCCTCACAATTATCTTCAATTTTTTTCCGTAGGACTTATCAAATATGAAAGAGTCAATATTTTTCACTTTGCTAGACTTGCAAAGTGTAAATTCTGCTAGTCCTAATTCCCACAAAGGGAAATTACCTATAATCAAGGGTGTGTTAGAAGAAGTCTCAAGATTAATGGTATCCATTGGATCATTGTTTGGGTTTCCTACTCAATTTTCCTTTCCTCTTATTCCTTTTTTCTCCTTTATTCTTCCTCCCATTTGAGATTTTTCTTCTTTATATTTGTGAAGTTTTATTTTCTCTTGTTCTTCTTCATATTTCCACTTCATCTATGCTTTTGCTAATGCTTCTTCTTGCTGAATTTTGAGTTCTTCAACTTCCTTTTCTATC
Organism: Picea mariana; assembly: GCA_032191745.1. Lineage (NCBI taxonomy): Eukaryota > Viridiplantae > Streptophyta > Pinopsida > Pinales > Pinaceae > Picea > Picea mariana. Next base: position 29,350 of record JASDQU010011611.1, on the reverse strand, counting down.
CTTTCGTTTTCTTTTACTGCTTTGAAAAATTCTTATTATGTATCTTATCTATGTGTTGATAGATGCCTCTCATCCTATAAAGGACTTCATCATAATTGATGGCCATTTTGTGGATTTGTTCCTCTTCCCACATTTAATATTCATATGGACACCTATACTTCTAGGTATGAAAATGTTTGTGGACGATTTTCAAGGGGTCATGCTTGTGGAATCTTTCTTCCTTGAAATGGAATGTTTCTAGAATGCCATCTTCAACTTGTGTCTCTTTGGTGTCTTTAAAATTGTAGGATCCTAAGCAGAAAGTCATTGATGGCCATGGAATTTTTTATCTCTATCAAGGGTTGCTCCAACTCCATTCCCCAAGGTCTGATATGTTACTTCTTGTAGGGACAACTTATCAGGAACAAAACTTGGAAACAAGTGGGGTGGTTTGGTTGAGCCATATATTCTGATATAATTCCCATGCTCCAAAAAAACTCGATCCCCAATATTTCTACTTTCCAACATTTCCTTATCTAACATATATGGTGATAGATCACATAATATCAGTTGGAACATAGGAAATAGGAAATTATTGCATATTTTGTGATAAAGAATACAATATTTGTGCTCCCATAGTTCTAATAAATAGACATGGATGGGAATATTACTCAGTTTCCATTATCATTTCATGCCTGGATCCTTTCCACTTATTCTCTTTTAAGTGGCCATGGTTGTTCCTGTAATTCAACCATATCACCAACATAAAACATTAGTAGAGTTAGTATTTGTAATGAAACAAAATGTTAGTGGTAGTGATATTATAGGAAATAATTTTATCGGCTGGGTCGAGGTGATTTTTTGTATATTTCAGACACCTATGTCAACCTCGAGGTATATGCCCTTTTCCAATTAAATTTTACCTCCACATATAATTCCAATGTTGTACTTCATGATAACGCCTATATCCATATGAGTAGGACAAGACTTATACCTTTGTATATAGTCAATCATATATACCAATCAAATCATATACCATCAAATAGATATACAATATATAGTTTGTGAAACATCACCTTGATATGTTTGTTATTTGAATATTGTCACTTTCACACACACACACACACACACACACACACACACACACACACACACACACACACACACACACATGAATCTACAAGACAAAGAATATATCGAATAAAATTTTAAAAGTTTATGATTTTCAAGTTTATACCATATTATGCTTTGAATGTAATAACATAAGAAATGACTTTGCATATGAACATAGAATCATCCCTTTGAAAAATCATTTGATGAGTGCCATATTAATGTTTTCATACTAATGAGAAATAGACAGAGTTACCATGACCTAATTCCTTTTCAAAATGATCATATACCAAATCCAAATGCAAACAAGAATTTGTGTCACCCAAACATCACAACAATTCTAGATCCACATACCATTATTTTGAGTCATCAAAACTAAAATAATATCACAACTTATATGATGAAATGTAAACATGTTGCAAGAAATGTTATCTTTGAAAATAATCACTTATATGTTTTCTTCTAGGAGATCCCACCTATTATTATTTTATTATAGATATATAGATAGGCCTTGCAATAATTTGCAGGATTTAATAATAGATGCCAAATTTATGAGTCAACACGACATATAACACTAAAGAAAATATCTATGTGTGATGTGTTGCAGAGAAAATTTAAATCTACAACGCATTCTGTGAAAAAAAGAATTTAGTGCGACATGTCACAAAGAAATTTTTTTTAGGGGGAAATAAGATGAGGGTTGGAAGAATATTTTAAATTTCCTTTGTCCTAGGTGAATATTTTTTTAGAAAGTGGGATGTTGTGATCTCCATGTCGCAACAAATAATTTTTTCCCATGAAATGTGTTGTATCGCATGAAACGATTTTTTCTTCCGAAACATATTGTGTTACGAAAGAGATTGTTTTCTTGCGAAATGGTCTTTAATGAGAGAAACTATTCTTTTGGATAAACATGCTGAAAGACAAGCTTCTAGGTAGGTAAAGAAACATTTTCCCAAGTGTTCTCAAAAACCTTGTGGGGTAATAAGGGATTTGGCAAGATTAGAACAAAAGAGTCAAGGTAAGCTTCAAAGATGTCCAAAAATGAAATGAAAGAACACAATGTACAAGGAAGAAATTAAGAAAGATAATACACTACAAGGAAAAGACCCTATAGCAGAGGTTTTTGCAAAAGCCCTTATAAAAATAGCCTAAAACTCCGTTTGTAGTGAAGGTGCGTGGGTAGATGTTTTTTTAATGGTGAGTTTATAAGTCTATACCACACTTGTGAGACACCAAAACTCAATGCACCAATGCTAATAGACAATGTTGCATCGTCGCAGAGTTATTTAAAAATAGAGAAAACAATGATGCACATCATATAAAAGAAGATCGTGAGCACCAGTGCACACTAAATGGGCGCATCGGTGTGCAACAAATGGGTGCACCGTCATTTGTTTTCCTTTTAAAAATGCATAATGATGTTTCGTTGTCCCTTGGGTGCACCAGTGTGTTCCAAACTAGTGCACCGTCATAGGGTTTTAAAAAAAAATAAGGGTGCGTTGTTTGTAGTAGTGCGCTTAACACGAGCTCACCGGAATAGGGGTAAATAAAAAAAGTCAACAGTAAAAAACCATTTTTACCATTTCCAGTGTAGAGAAGATCTTAAGCATTGGTGCCACCTTTTCCCAACTGAAGCAAACTATCGTCGGTGCTTCCGTTTATTTCCTTGTTTCTGTTCGATGCTTGGTTCGTTGGATTCCAATTTTTCCATATGGTGGGAAAATTTGTTTTTTTTCACTACATCCCAACCATGCCTCCTCGACGAGAAAATTTCCACGTAAATTCTTTATTTATTTTTACATTGAATTTATACCGGATTAAATTGTGAAATTGAGTAAAATTTTCATTCTTTTTCATTTTTTTTTTCTGCGTGGTGCGTTTGAGCCGTTTGGCTCGCACCACACACATTACACTCTGTAAATTTTACAGGGTGCACCGAAAAAATTATAGTTCATTTTCACCGATGCGTTGTAATACGGAATGCATTGGTGCATACTTATAAAAGACGCACCAGTGCATTCATAATAAATGATACACCACTGAAAATATATAGTTTCCATTAAATGGTGTGTTATTTATAATGAACGCACTGGTGAGTTCATAATAATATACACACCATTGAAAATAGATAGTTGATCAATCGACGCGTTCTTTATAGTGAACACACTAGTGCATACATAATAAACTATGCATTGTGAACATTTTTGTGTTTTTCAATCGGCGCATGGATTATATGGAACGAACCGGTGCACAAACATGGATACGACACACTATTTAAAATGAGTGTCTAATTTAAGTGGTGCTTCATGATGAATGGAGCTCATTGGAGCGTCGTAGTATATAGACACACCACTTTAAAGAGGCATCATGCTTTCACGGTGCGTTGTGTACAATGGGGCACATAGGTGCGTTGATAATTACTACGCACTCCCTAAAATAAATTACATTGTGCATGTGGTGCATACGATATGTGTGCATAGCGTGGCCGATGCTTTACTATTTTTAAGGTGCACTAAAGGTTAAATTTTTGTTTTTTTGAATTTTTTTATGTTTGCATATTTTGAAATAAATGTCTCATTTACTGAAAAAAAGTTATGTTTTTATGTATGATGCTGATGTAATTTATATGTTAATTATGAAGAGACGTCAATGCATGGAGGAGAAACAATAGAGAGTGGACCAGTATAATATGGTTTGAGAGTGGGAGACCATAGAGAGGGATATGGATTTTTACCCTCGACCTATTACTGCATCTATGTGACTCCTCTTGAGGAATGTAGGCCTCCTCAAGTACTACAAGGAGGCTACATCCCTGAAGGGTAATTCCTCCTTTATTGTGTAGTTGATCCGTCGATGGGATGCCCATCAACAGGAAGTCAAAGTCGGTCCTCATCAATGGTACCATCCCACTGATGAGGATATTTATTTTATCACTGGGCTATGTAGGAGAGGGGAGGATTTTTCCTAGTTTCCTGATGTGCCTGTGGGTGTTGCAACAGAGAGTTAGCTTTCCTACTCTCATAGGTATATTGTGCTTGATATACATTATTTTGGTGCTTTTTAGGTGGTTGGTGGAAAATTATAGATAGCCTTGTTCGGTGCAGAGGATGTTAGGTGCCTCTCATTGTTACTGTCAACCATTGCACACTTTACAAGTGATGGTCAAAACATTAGTTGCATTCTTTTGTATTATGTTGATTCTTTGATATAGAGGCCACGGCTTATTAGGTGGTCTACCATTTTCTTGCGGAAGTTTTGTATAGCATTGGATAGATGTCATGCTATGATAAATGGGAGGGAGAACTTTCCATTTTCTTCAGAGTTTTTTTGTTTGTTTTTTGAGAGGTTTCCAGAGATGAGACCTAGTTTTGTCCGTCGGCCTCCTCAGCCGATGACCGAGGTGCAGATTCACAAGTGGGGTGAGATGATTCCCAAGAGGGGCATGTCCAATTTTCCAGTTAGGATTTCCAGGGAGGTACTTCAACTATTAGCTAGTGAGGCATATCACATGTTCATGATGGTGTCATGCCCTTATTCGAGAATGTATTGGCGAGGATGTACAAACATCGTCTTCACACTAGATGAGCCACCTAATCATCGAGGTAAGATTAAATTAATCTTGTACTTTCATTTTATTGTCTTACTTAATTTGAATACATTTTATTCTAGCATGTTCTTTAATGTTTTTTATTAAATTGTTTAATGAAATTATCAACTAATTATTAAGTTGTGTTATATTTTGCAAATGTTGGCACATTCATTGGGGACATGCCTCCTCCCTCGCCAGTTGATGTAAATGAGGAGATGGTTGTGGCTGCGCCGAGTTAGGGTCCTCAGCCGCATATACCACCCGACATGTGGTGTAGGCCCGATCTCAGATATAGGATGAAGGTATGTGATAGAATGACTACATATTTGGTTGGTGCGAGAGTCTTCTCTGTCCATATGAAAGACAACGAGGATGACCCTAATCTCTTGTAGCTCTAGACAGACTTGCCGCAGGATACAATGTCTCTTA
>JASDQU010011611.1:0-21626 GCA_032191745.1 Picea mariana | reverse complement strand
GACTAGATTGGTCGAACTCGACTTCCACTCCACAGTCTTGTGTCACGTTTCCATCATCGAAATCCTCTATGCAAAAATGATTTCCATATGCCCACATAGATGGGAACAAATGCGCCTATAAAAAAATGAACAAATCATAGTGTAAATATGTATCTAATAACCCGACCATTAAAATATAAAATGACATAGATGTACTTACAATTCAAATGTGCATCACAAAGTTAAAAATGTACACAAAGATATTATTACGTAGTTGTTGCAACCAATCCATATGTTTAGAACATCCTCTTCTTCATGCGGGTAACGATCAGATGCACCATATTTCTCTTTGACTTGGCCAACAACCCAACTGTTGGGGAATATCATTGGCATATTTTATTTTAAATGATCAGGATAAGGCATGCTTCTACCATTCAATCGTCTAAATTATTTTATGTCACTTTCCCATGTCCTCCTCTTATGTTCATACAATGAGACCCACGATTGTGTTGCCTCGAAATTGTAAAGAATGAATTTATTAATGGCATCAATTTCTGAATTCGCTAATGTATTCATGAAATCAAACCAACATATAGTACATGTGAGATCATGAAAATATACATTGTGAAGTTTAGTGTGAATAGTTACTATGTAGAAATTTGACAAATGATAAGTCACTTACTCTTTATCAAGCATATTTTTCCATTCGTTTGGAGAAGCTCCCCTTATCTTTTGTCTTCATCCCTTTCGTCGTCCCAAATCACTGCACTTGGTGTGTTGTTGATATGCTTGAGGTACTCACTCAAATAATAGAAAGAATCATATGATATGTACCCCTCTTCCATAGACCCCTCAGGTTTTTCATTTTGACAAACAAATACTTTCAATTTCTTCATGTGCCTCTCTAAGAATAACATCCAACGACATGAGACCACCTTGACTAATTCAACCTCATCTACTAGGTGAATTAGAAGATGAACCTTCAAGTCCATGAAAATTGGTGGTAGTTCCTTCTCAAACATATAAACAATCTCAGCTATCTCTTGACACCATTGTGGAATGCTAGCCATATGAATATTCTTTGATGTGATCCAATGTTCAAATGTGTTAGCACCAGAAGTCACCTCTGGATTGTGGAAGAGGTAATCATGATACCCATCAGTTTGTATGTCACAAAGGATAAATTTAAATGCAGTCTAATGGACGCAGACTCAGGATGGTATTGTTCTAACTCAAAAAACTGGGTTGGAAAGCACAAGCAAGCGAGGTCTTGGTATAAATTTAGTCAGTAAGTTTGGTATAGTGGTGAGTAGGGAGAAGAACTTGAGGAAGTGAAGAGGTTTTATATGGACATCTGGTCTTCCAACAGCCTAAGGATGAAAAGCATCAAATACAAGATCCTCTTGAATTCGTGACTTCAAGAAACTGAAAATGCTATAACAGTACTGCAATCAAACATTCATTACAATATAGTCACATCAACCCGAATTGATTATTCATGCCCAAGATATCAGTATCAGAGGGAAAAGAGAACACAAAAAACTGATTTAAAATGGTTGCAATGTGACTGTGATCAAACATACATCACAAAAACATAACCACCCTTGACTGGATCATCCATGCTTGAGCGTTTTAACACAACTGTTACAGAGAGATGAAAGAAAACTGACTTACATTAAACGAAGTCTCAAATACATATACATAACTAGAGAACCAGAGTGTTCATTAAAACTTTACAAATCGGGAGCTTAGCTCAACCATCCACCATAACCAAATATCAAAACTAAGTATTTATACTCAGAACAACCTGCCAACACCAAGAGTGTGACCTAGCTACTTCATTCAAATCTTCACATATGCAACTTCTTCTTTCAGTCTGCACTTGCATTCTTCTGTCAGACGCAATCTCAGATCAGTATTGGCTTTGTAGGAAAATTCATTGACATGGAGACCTTGGGTTGACAACCTTCCTCCATGACTGACTTTTCCATGCTTTCCATTTATGTGGTGAAACAAGGTTTCAACCAACTTCTTCATTCTCATTAACTACTTTCATCGGGATTAGGATGAGGCCTGACACCCATGAATGTTCTAGGCGAGCTCACGACTCCTTCGAGTCAATTATGGTGCCTCGAGGTCACACAGATATTTCTATGTGACCAACTAGGACACTTTGGTCCTTTGCGCAACTCCTTTTCATCACCCCACATGACCTCAAGCCATGAACTCGTGCTTATCCCATATAAAATTTCAGGATTTTTCATTTCAGGATTTTTCACTCCCCTTGAAATCAAATATTTCGACGTCCGAAATCTCTAAAACTACCCATCTGGATCAATGGATGGACTTTCTTTAAACATAAAGACCATGATCATTTCCTTGAACAATCTCAGCCGCCCGTCGTTCGACAGGCGCTTTCCCATTCTTCGGGCCCCACTTTCCATATGACTGCAAGCTGTGATCATGGACCCAACTCTTAGGCGCGTCGGGATTTCATGTTTCGCAAATTCATGCTGAGCTCCATGCTCAACCTTTGAGTCACGAAATCATGATCACTCGAATCGATTGACACGCGTCTCCTTGCATCATACGACTCAAATAGCTTCGACATTTCGAGACTTGGGATATCGACACTTCTCACTTTGGCCTTCCCGAAATGATTTTTTTTTTTCGTGCTTCGGATCTATCGCCACACGTCCTGCTAAAATGGAAAACCTAGATCATTTCATGACTTTGTGTTTCGTGAGTTCGCATGACTCTCCCCTTTGACTGCTCCATCCTGTGAGTCAGTGAAATGCTAATATCACATCACACACTCTTCCCAGGATCAATGACTAGGATGGCCTCACGATTTCAGAACTCTTGCTGACGTTAAACTCGATGTAACTTTATATCCCGATCACCCGATGGCCGTCGATCCAATCTGCCCGATGGATCTCTACCATTGGAAATTGATCTTGCTTGCTCACATGATCTAAGTCCATATCAGACCTCTCTAAGTGTTGTTATTTGCACTCATGGCTACAGCCTGCGGCCCTTGACAACTTTATGTGATAACATTTGGTTCCATAGGGGATGGCTTGCTCCCTGCGAGTTGCGAAGAACAAGCAACTCCAGTAGCTTAGCTGTTGGGTTATGGAGTCATGCTAAAAAAACGTCCTGCTGAGGAATACAAGCCGATAAGTCAAAAAAAAGAATACACACATGCTCCAAGGAGCTTATTTATGTACAGTCCTAAACTAATTTATTTCTACACATTGCTAGGTCAAATCAAACTTCCACCATAGCCATTCAAGAAACTTCCTAGTCGCAAATTTATTTACTCGGTCAATGGATGATAACAGATAATGCAACCGTGACAGTAGAACAGTTACATCATATTTCCTCCTAGTTCTGAGGTCAGGATAAAGATGGGTGGATTCAAGAAATGAAGGAAATACAACTCCATGTATTCCCTCACAGGCTCATAGGCCGAGCGACAAACTCTAGAGAATTTGTAACCGATGGCCTTCTCTGCCACAAAAATTCTCACACATTGTTGGATTTCTCTGGCCATCTCAGGTGGGTGAGGGGCTGGTGTAGGTTGACTGATCTCAGACGATGGTTTCTTATGGATAGGATCTGGGAAGGAGATAAACTTCACCTTCTTCTGCTCCTTTGGCTCTTCTTCTTGGCTCTCCCAGGGGTCAGATTCATAATCTCATAAACATGACCCATGGGAAAGTTGTGCTCTTCATTATGTAGCTTAGTGATGACTACAGGATATGCGAATAGCTGCATATCTAGCTCTTCCTCCTCCTCACGGGGATATTCATCAAAAATGGGTTGCTCCTATTCAACGTTTGAAATGACTTCTTCCTCACAAACAGGGTTGTCCAAAACTTCTGCTCCAAGGTCGGAAATTTCCTCTGCATCCTCAAATGAGTAAAAATGTGCTGCTCATACCTAGGCTCTTTAGAAAAAGGGCTACAAGGAAAATCAGTTTCCATAATAGGCTCGATTTCTGCACTTTCCTTACTGGGGCAACAAACACAGCTTTCGTTTGATGCAGATGAATAGGGAAGAGAAAGAACTGACTTCTGGTCCAAGCCATATCCTTCATCCTCGCATCATGATTCTGAATCAACTATATCTTGAATACAGTCATCGTATCCCTCACAACAATTATACAAAAATTAACTCAGAGGGATAAAGCTTCTGACAATGAGTGTTGAAGGTTGTATGAAATTCTCTCAGGGAGGAAATGATAGTAGGGGGTAAAGAAATATACCATTCACGAGCATCCCCTGCTAATGATAACATGAATTTTTTTAATAATACGTCTTCATGATGTATCTCCCATTGGTGCATGAGTTCTTGAAACTCGTGGAGATGCTGAGTAGGGTTGTCCTCCCTATGCTCTCTAAATATGAGAAAATAATCACCCCATTCATTTATAGCAAGGAAAACATTTGGAAAACCAGTAACAAAGGAGAAATTAAAGGGAGAAAACCTCTGAGCCAATATTTTCTCCATTTCGAACTAGTGGAGTTGCCAATCGATCTTTAATCATGGATTCGCCAGGTGAAAGATATGCAGAATGGGTGTGTCTGGTTTTTATTCACCATCAAAGACCATATATGATCGTTTTGTTCTCCCAGGGGTTACCAGGTGTAGCCAGACGCAATTTCACTGAAACAGTGGAGCCAAGACAATAGAGTCACCTTAGTGGAGTCTCTAGGTGCACAGTTTCAATCTCAATGTACTATGTTATGATGCACCATCAAAACCAGTAATCTTTGTCATTCTATCTCAAGGAAAATCTTCAATTCATCCTCGACAACGGTGCCATAAATTTTAGCACCAGAAGTCACCTATGGATTGCGGTAGAGGTAAGCCTGATACCCATCAGTTTTATGTCACAAAGGATAAATTTAAATGCGGTCTAATGGATGCAGACTCAGGATGGTATCATTCTAACTCAGAAAACTGGGTTGGAAAGAACAAGCAGGTGAGGTCTTGTTCTAAATTCAATCAATAAGTTTGGTATAGTGGTGAGTAGGGGGGAGAACTTGAGGGGAGTGAAGAGGTTTGCTATGGACATCCGGTCTTCCAACAGCCTAAGGAGAAAAAGCGTCAAATACAAGATCCTCTTGAATTCACGACTTCAAGAAACTGAAAATGATATAACAATACTGAAATCAAACATTCATTACAATACAGTCACAACAACCCGACTGGATCATTCATGCCTGAACTCTCAGTATCAGAGGGAAAAGAGAACATAAGAAACTGATTAAAACTAGTTGCAATGTCACTGTGATCAAACATACACCACAAAAACATAAACACCTATGAATTGATCATCCATGCCCAAGCATTCTAACACAGCTGTTATAGAGAGATAAAAGGAAATTGACTTACATTAAACAAGAAGTCTCAAATACATATACATAACTAGAGAACCAGAGTGTTCATTAAAACTTTACAAATCGAGAGCTTAGCTCAACCATCCACCCTAACCAAATATAAAAACCGAGTATTTATACTCGGAACAACTTGCCAACACCAAGAGTGCGACCTAGATACTTCATTCAGAGCTTCCCATATGCACATTCTTCTTTCAGTCTGCACTTGCATTCTTCTGTTAGATGCAATCTCAGATCAATATGGGCTTTGCAGGAAAATTCAATGACAGGGAGACCTTGGGTTGATAGCTTGCCTCCACGGTCGAATTTTCCATGCTTTCCATTTATGTGGTAAAATGAGGTTTCAACCACCTTCTTCATTCTCATTAACTACTTTCATCGGGATCTGGACGAGGACTGACACCCATGAATGCTCCAGGCGAGCTCACGACTCCTTCGAATCAATTCTGGTGCCTCGAGGTCATGCAGATCTTTCTTTGTGACCAAATCGAGCACTTTGATCCTTTTCACAGCTCCTTTTCATCACCCCATGCGACTTCAGGCCATGAACTTGTGCTTATCCCATATAAAATTTTGGGATTTCGCATTTCAAGAGTTTTCACTCCCCTTGACTTCAAATATTTCGATGTCCAAAATCTCTGGAATTGCCCATCTAGATCAATGGTTGTACTTTCTTTAAACTTGACGGCCACGATAATTTCCTTGAACAATCTCAACCACTCATCGTTAGACAGGTGCTTTCCCATTCTTCAGTCCCCACTTTCCATATGACTGCAGGCCGTGATCATGGGCCCAACTCTCAGGTGCATTGGGATTTCGTGTTTCGCGAATTCATGCTAATCTCCATGCTCAACCTCCGAGTTGTGAAATCATGATCACTCGGATCGGGTGACACGCATCTCCTTACATTAGATGACCCAAATAGCTTTGGCATTTCGAGACTTGGGATATAGACACTTCTCACTTCGGCCTTCCTGAAATGAATTTTTTTTTCACGCTTTGGATCTAGCTCCACGCGTCCTGCTGAAATTGACAGCCCAGATCATTTCGTGACTTCGCATTTCACGAGTTCACATGAATCTCCCCTTTGAATTCTCCATATTGCGAGTCAAGAAAATGCTAATCTTGCACCATGCGCTCTTCCCAGGATTGATAACTAGGATGGCCTCGCGATTTCAGAACTCTTGCTGACGTTAAATTTGACGTAACTTTATATCTCGATCACCTGATGGTCATCTATCCAATCTGCCAGATGGATCTCCACCATTGGAATTTGATCTTGCTCGATTATGTGATCTAAGTCCATATCATACCTCTCTAAGTGTTGTGCTTTGTGCTCATGGCTGCAGTCTACGACCCTTGACAACTTTATGTGATAACAAAATGCAGATAATTTAGATATGACATGTCTTAGGTCCTGGGGGAATTCATGGTTCACATACCACGAGTAGAGGATAATGGAAATACAAAGTAAACACATACAAAATTAATTTTGTTTTATCCCATGGCATTAAAAAAATCACAAATAATAAAATCATATTTTTAACATACATCATACCTTTAGAAGGTTCAAATGGTCATGTCATTTCAACCCCGACAAATGGTATTGACACATAGTAAATCAACGTTGTAGGGAAGACCCATATAAAGAAGGCATATTCACACCCAATATAACTTCCTTTGCCAAGAAATATCTTCTTTCTTCAAAATCCATGGGACATCACCTTCTTTGAAAGACCAAGAGGGACCAACCTCTCTCTACTTTCTTGTCTTGGCCAATGTTTCTTTTTAGTTTTTGAAGAAATAAGATCTATCCTCAAAGACAATATGTCACATTCTTTTGATGATATGTTCCTCCATAAAGAAGATAAATCATTTTTAAATATATGCATGGGATATATTAAGTGGGAAATATTAAGATGCTCCCAATATGGGAGCTCATAAAAGATGGATTTCATTTTCATCCCAATGGGAAATTTATCAACATAGGTGTCGAAGAATTTTGGATCATCAAACATAGGCTCTCTATTTGAATTGAGCATTTCTGTAATTTCCTTCTCCTTCTCTCTCTCATATGCTCTAATCCATTCTACTAGTGTCATTATTGTAGGCCTTTTGTAATGAACCCCGTCGTTACGACAACAAGCCTCGCATAACAAGTTTTTTTTTTTTGAAAGTAATAATGACATCACAATCAAACATCTCAACATGACGACGAACACAACATAGGAAAAACACACCACAAGGAACATAACGACCTAGCATGCTAGCATATCATCCAACGGGAAGCAATCACTAAAAATAACACATGTACTAAAAACATTCACGACGAGCAAGAAACAATCACAAAAAAACGTTATGGAACAAGTACCAAACATCAAAAGCAACAACCCCTTCACCATAATAAAAAAGCGTAGGACCCAACCTGGTTCCAAATGTGCTTATCCATCTACGCGTGCAATGATTCCTTTAGAGAATCCCGTCGCCACATTGTGAAAAACACGCTAGGATTCCAAGCGTAGACGTGAGAATTCTAAACCATGAACTAGTACATAAGACCCAACCTTTTCAAAATCCAAAATGCACTAACATACATTATACGAAACCATAAATAGAGCATTGTAATTAGTCAAGCTAAACAGGGCATAAGTAACTACAATCAAGACAGGGTTACAGATTGCAACCTTCTAGACGTACCTCAATACCATCTATCCATCATAAACCCATTCTAGCACATCACATCTTACCTCATCCTAAAATTAACATACATAACACCCTTCAGGTGACATTTACTTTTCATAAAAGGGAGGTGGTTCGGAAACGATACAATTCACTATGCTTTTCATAACCTTTCCAGTTCGATAATGACAATGGACCTTAAACTTAGAATGCATCCCTATAACAATTTCTCATTACCATAACAGTTTCTAAATGACAATTTCTTATTAAATAACACATTCTAAATAACCCCTTCTCAATAAATAACAATTTCTAAATAACGCTTTTCTCATTAAATTAACAATTCCTGAATAACACTTTCTCATTTAAAATAACAATTCTAAATAACAATTTCTCATTGAATTTCCACATGCATATATATATCGTAACATCATAAAATCAGATTATTAAAAGTTAATTTCAGACTTAGATTATTATTCAGTCAATTTATTACTGCATAAATCCATTTCAACTTGACTGTTATATTATGGTAGTAAGTGAAAAAGTATGTACCCTAGTTGTTGATTACAACTCTAATCATATATATAGAATTCAAATCAAACGACTGGTGTAATAGCCAACCACGATTGAGTCGGAAAAATCAGAAACACACAAGGGAACCGCCGCTGCCTTAAAGGTTAGCTCCTAGCCTGACGTCTCTACAAATAACAATTACTGCCACCTCCCACAATACGAAAACACAGCCAACTCCGACAGTCACTCATGTAACTGATGGGCATCATATGAGAAAAAGGGGGCGAGGGTGATTTTAATCTAGTCGAGTTTACACTGATTGGTGTAAAGGATTGATATAAAACGATTTTAATTAAGGCGAATCAAGTGACAGGTATAACATTTAAACAAGGCGATTTTAATCCAGGGGAGGACACATAGAATATTCATAACAAAAAACACAGAGATGAGTTGTTTAAACGCAGAGATAAAATCACAGTTCAACAATGATTTCGCTGTCTACAATAATATTGTTGTCCATTAATAAATTGTTGTTTTAACAATGATATAGATGTCTACACTAATATTAATATCTATTAAAATAAATCGATGTTTTAACAATGATATAGCTATCTACCATAATATTTTTGTCTATTAAAAAGAAATTGTTGAATAAATATTGTGTTAAATCGCTGGTAAACACTGTGTAAATTACTATGTAAGCATTGTGTAATTCGCTGAGTGAATACGGTGTTAAATCGCTGGTAAACAATGTGTAAGTTGTTGTGTAATAACTGTGTAATTCACTGAGTGAATATGGTCCAGGAGAAAGGATTCTGCCTTCTCCCAAGCGCATAATTCAGAATGGAAATTAGCACGCTATTGAAAATTCAAAGATTGTCCATTAAAATGGATTGGACAAAGCTTTACTCAAATTTGGAATAGCTTAAAGGTTTGATAAATGAATTCAAAGTTTGATTAAATATAATTATCAATATTGGAATTCAACATACACAAGAATTATATATTTGTCCTTGTTAAAATTATTAATGAAGGCAGGAAAGATACCAAGACACTGTCCTTCCATAAAGCATAAATTCCCAAATACCATGCAACACAATGAAGTGGAAACGTAGAGCAAGGAAATGGTAAAGCAACGCAATGAAATGGATGGATGGGTAAAGTGAGGGTTAAAACAAGGTGTAACGCACGGTGAAAGCTCAAGTAAAAAGATAGGGTGTTGAGATTACTACTCAAGGGAAAACACAAAGGTTCTCACTACAAATAAATGGTGGGTAGAGGAATAATCATACACTTACTATCCATGCTCAGGAAAGCAGGGCATTTGAATCTAAATATTTAACACCAGAGTGAAAGACACTCGATTCAGCTCCTGGATGACTACTCAGGTACAGGATAATAACTTAAAGGATCAAGGAACAAAGGATAAAAACACAATTATGCACCCATATCTTCTCAGTGGAGAAGCAAACAATGAAATAAAAGAGGAAACAAGGAATAAAGAAATGTAAGAAGGAGATACAAGACCCAGACAAGGTTTTGTGTCTGGGGCTCATTCTGGCCACGTGCAATTAGATAGTAACTCAGAAATAAAGGATACGGTGGATAGCAAGGGTTCTTACTGAAAGAATCAAGCGACAAGGGGATTACAATTACCGTAGCAATACATGTGCAAGGATATCTCATGGAAATGAAATCGTCATCTGCGTACGGTAAACTAAACTAGTGTAAATTAAATTTTATTGCAAGTAAAAACTTTAACAGGCGCACCTTAGCCAAATGTGAATGCTCCGATGTCACTGTCCCACGCACACTCCATCTAGCTCCCAGCCAAATCTAGGGGTACTCTTCTCCCCCACTAAGCCTCCTGAGTCGCAAAGGGGCCATGCACAAAATACCAGTGAATGATAGCACCCATCTTGCCTCGCAAGGTCGAGCTACCACTCGTTACCCGAGATGGGTATACCAACTCCCACAAGAGAAAGTACAATCAAGATAAAATTTCAGCAACGCAACATTACACAATCTAGATGTGATCCTCACTCCTCGTCTGCCATATCTTTTATAGAGTTTCTTAGTCATTAGTTTCCCTAACCCTCATTAGATTCCTTTTTCATTTATTTAATTAGGAAAAACCTCCCCCGTACACATGTCGCCTAATCCCCTAGTTGCACCAGAAAATCAATTTTATTAATTAATTAAATATTCCTATTTCCCTCATCCACCTAAAAGCATTCATAAAAATGCTCCTTGGTGTCCCAAAATTCCCTTACATTTCTTAAATTACTTACACCTTACTTAATTCCTAGTTGAGTTCATAAATAGAAAGTTCCAAAGGCAAGATTCCTTACTAAGTTAGACATTCAACTTTTTCTTTAACTTTCCCCCTTTTTCATTTTTAACTAAAAAAAATCAATTTAGCAAGTGTAGATAAAAACAACCATTTACCCTTTTAATAAATTTAATCCTCAATTATAATTTTTTTACTTTAATAATTTAGTTTGAATTTGTTACCCCACTTCTTGTTACATGTTTACTTAGTTTTTCTTTATCCACATGTTCTACTTAGACCTAGGTTTTAATTTCACTAGGTTGGGCGACAATTTTTAAGGGAAAAATTCTTGTTAAACTTTACTTATCAAGACATACATTTTAAGACCGACTAGGTCCTAAGGAGGCTTAATTTTCCAGGCATTAGGTTTTAACTTATCACAGTTAAAATTGTGACGTGCCCTTCAGGACCCACTACGTGCTCCAAGGGTGCCACTCGCCTTTTTCCATTTTCTTTGTGCAACATGCCCTTCAAGATGCACTACGTGCTCCAAGGGTGCCACTCTCCTCTTGACTGAATGATGCAGGAGCGTCGCCTTCACAGCCATCAGCGCACACGTGGAGGAGAGAAGAATGACATTTCAGCAAAGCCTGAAATTCAAATCGAGCATTAACTCATAATTTATTTGGGTTGTTGAGATATTTTGTTGAGCAAATTTTAAAATCATAACTTGTTTCTAAAGTCTCTAAGGACTGTAAGAAATCACATACATGGAGTGTTGACTCTGTTTGATAGTAATTAGCAGTTATTGTAATAGGACTGAGTAGGTAATAGTTTTAAGTTTGAATTGATAGATTTCAAGAACAGGACGAGAGATCTCAGGGATTTGGTCCTTAAAAAGTTTCATTTTCATTGTAAGAGTAGATTAGGATGGATAGTGTAGGATAGAACAAAGTAGAACATAATAGCAGGAACACCATGTAATTTTTGTTTTTCAGTAATGAATAGAATAGACAGGAGATTTTCATATATTTGTGTTCATTTACTGTTTAAAAAAAGGTGTGTTGTATCCTATGTGATGTTCATATTTTCATTTTCATTTCCTGTTGAGAGTGGAGAGAATGACTCTATGGTTCTATAATGAAATTGGATAAGTTTCAGTTGTTTTTCTACTGGACCGTGTATGCAAGGTGTGCATTCCCTAATGCAAGGTATGCGTTAACTGGATTTCAGAATGATTCAGAGAGGGAGGTTCAGAGGAAAACAAGGAGACTTGATATTCCAGGTGCAAGGAGTGCACAAAACTTAGAGCTGACTAAGTTCGAAGAAACAACAAAGAAGAACGCTAGGAGGGCGTGAGGTATTTTCTTTTCAAGAAAATCCCTTCGAATTTGAGTTATTCGAAATCCTCGAATGCAAGGTGTGCGTAGGAGTTCAAATCTTTAAGGAGAAGAAGCTCAGGAGGGAGTGTGTTTTCGTTCACAGAGATCCATCTGAAGAAGGACTGAATATTTAGTCCTTGACACTTAGAATATTTCCTAAGTCTGGGAAGAAAAGTCACAGAAGACCAGGGGGGAGACCACAGTAACCTTCAGATCTGAACGTAGAGAGCCGATAGCCATTGGATCTAGAAGAACGAAGAGGAGTTGAATGGACGGTGGAAATACTTCAAGAGGAAGTGTTGGTCTTCCGATAGCTGTCAGATCTGTGGAAGCAACGGGAACCTTAGTGTCTTGTGCCCAAAGCAGGATCTCGGCATTCGGCTTCTGGTGGAACAAGGGTGAAGTTCCTTTGGACTCACGTGTTGCAAAATCCTGACGACTATCAGATTTCACGGAAGACACCCGTTAAGTAGGAAATAGATCGAGAGTTGGGACACGTGGTGAGTAGTCATTGTTTAGGAGAATCATCAAAAGAATCAAGACCATCCATCGTGGAGAGGAGAGGTGGCGACAAGATCTGATCAATCGGGGGACTCACAAGGAGAAGAGTGGGGGATTCACAAGAAGGAAATCTATGAAATCATCCAGACTGTCCCTCGGGAAAAGTAAGATGGAGTATCCTGACCATTAGTCAAGGGGTAGCAGAGACCTTCGATCTAGTGTGAAAGGATTTTGGAGTTTCGACATTCGGGGAACTGAAGGTGCAGGACCTTTGGTCTTGCAAGTTGCGAAACCCTAAAGTACGAAGCCCCGATGCGCTCAAGGTTTGACCCTAGTTCACAGGACTGGGTCATATGGTGATTCACTAAGGGAGGCATTAAAATAATGTGGGGTCCTTTCGGAGTTCAGAACTTTGGGAGTTGAGAGGTAGGAGAGCATGTTCGCAGGTTTGCCGAACCATGAAACTCGATAGCCCTTTTGGTGTAGATGTGTGGTCATGGGACATGGTCACGTGAGGTAGGAGCTGAGAGCCTTAAGCCCCCAATCGGGATTCGGGGATTCAAGTTTCAAAGGAATAGGATGCTTGACTACAGAAGTCCCGATCTACGAAAAGCACTTTTTGGCTTAGTGTGAGGTCATGGCGAACGATCACATGGACCGAGATTTAAGCACAAGATAATCACCGTTAAGCTCTTTTCGACATCGGTGGTTGAAGAGAAAAGAATTTCTCCCTCGAAAAATCCTGAATTGTGAAATGTAAAACACGCCTTATGGGTAAGGTCGTGGTCATAAGGACGATCACATGAAGGGGGAGCTCGCGCCTGATGTTGGAGTCTTCGCATGCGAGTTCTAAACAAGAGGACTTGTTGATCTGATTTACAGGGTTCCAGTGAAGACTCAAAAGAGTTGTTCCATCTCAGAGTTAGAGGACGATCCATTGACCAAGAGGTCACGGACCCCACTGGGGTAGGGGGTATGCATCAGGTTGTATCAGAGACAAAGAAAAATATTTTAAGTTTGTTTGTAGAACAATAGACGAAAGAAGAAGAGAGGAAGGTTGGTATCCTTTGTGGTAATTTCACTCTGTTGGGAGGTGACACAGTGAAGTCATGCCGCCAATAAGGCATAGAGAAAATGCAAAGATGGAAGAAGAAATGAGGCGACTTAGAATGAGGTTGGATGCCATGGAAACAACACAAAGAAGGGCACCAGATACTGGCGATGTCAGTGAAGATGAGAGTGAAGAAGAGGCCGAAGCTAGTGAAAATGTGGCAGAGGATGCTACACAAGACCACTTGATAAAATCTATTTCAAAGATTGGGGCCAGAGAAAGGATAGAAGTACCTATGTATGAAGGTAATCTGGAAGTTGAAGAATTGCTAGATTGGATACGCGCCATGGATAAGCACTTCGATTATGAAGATATTGAAGAGGAAAAAATGGTGAAGCATGCACTGATGAGATTGAAGGGTCACACATCATTATGGTGGGATGAACTGCAAGCCAAATGCAGAAGAAATGGTAAGCAAAAAATTAAAAGATGGGATATGATGGTAGCTAAGATAAAAGCTAAATTTATCCCAAAGGATTACCATATCAATCTTTACAGGAGGTTGTAGAACTTGAAACAGAGAGGTTTATTAGTGAAGGAGTACAATGAAGAGTTCTATAGACTGAACATCAGGGTTGGACAGAAGAAGAATGAAGGTGAAAAGATAGCCAGGTATATCAATGGGCTAAGATATGAAATCCAAGAAGAGATCGGCATGATGTCTGTTAGTACAGTCAAGGATGCTTATCAAGCAGCCTTGAAAACTGAGGAAAAATTAGCCAAGAGGCAAAGTCAATGAAACAGAGGTGGAAATTCAAGCCGAGGCAAAGGAACCAGCAGGGATAAGTTCTAGAAGTCAAAGCTGGAAGCTGATAAGCAACATAGCCACCAAGAGAAGGGTAGAAGCTCTAAAGAAGGACAACATGGTGGACGAAGTTCTTTTCCCAGAGGTAGAGGAAGAGCCAAAGGAGGCATATTTAAATTCTATAGTTGTGGAAAGGAAGGGCACAAATCTTGGGAATGTCCCGACAGAAAAAGAGAAGGTGGAGAAGAAAACATTGTCGAAGCAGAGAAGCATGTGGAAGCAGAGGCTGCAGAAGGAGGAAGAAGCCTCATGATGAGGAAAGTTCTTCTCAAACTAGAGAAGAAACCAGAAGAACCAGTTCAGCGGACAAGCCTGTCCATAACTTCTTGCAAGACAAAAGACAAGGTTTGTAAGGTGATCATAGACAGTGGGAGCACGTATAATCTAGTATCCATGGAGATGGTGGAAAAGCTAGAGCTGAAGACAACTGCACATCCAAGGCCATACAAAATATCATGACTGTAGAAAGGACATCAAGTCATGGTAAGTCAACAATGCCAAGTTGAGTTTAAAATAGGAGGTTACAAAGATGAAATATTGTGTGATGTAATCCCTATGTATGTCTGTCATATTTTATTGGGAAGACCGTGGCAATATGACCAAAAGGTTATTCATGATGGGAGAAATAATACCTATACCCTAGAAAAGAATGGTAGGACACATATGTTGTTACCCATCGTAGATAAGAAGAAGGCTTAAGCTAGTTCAAGCATACTTCTCATGAGTGGGAAGGAGCTCTTAAAGGAAGTCAAGGAAGAGAGAGAGATGTAGTTTGTTGTTGTGAGGAAGCCTAGAGTGGTCCTTACAAAAAATTATGTAGAAGTTTTTCCTATAGAAATCCAAGAACCGTTAGAGAACTTTGTTGATATAGTTGTAGATGAGTTACCACACTCATTACCACCCATCAGGAGCATAAGCCATCACATTGACCTTATTCCAGGAGCTAGTTTGCCAAACAAAGCATCTTATAGGTTGAAACCTAGAGAGAATGAGGAAGTCAAGAACCAAGTCTAGGATTTGTTGGATAAAGGGTTAGTCATGGAAAGCCTAAGCCCATGTGTAGTACCGACTGTATTAAGCCCAAAGAAAGATGGAGGATGGAGAATGTGCACATATTCTCGAGCCATCAACAAGGTAACCATTAGGTACAGATTTCCTTTGTCAATGATGGATGATTTGATGGACTGCCTGAGTGGCGCAAGCTATTTTTACAATATATACTTGAAGAGTGGATACCATCAAATAAGAATGAGAGAAGGAGATGAATGGAAAACAACATTCAAGACGAATGAAGGATTATTTGAATGGATGGTCATGCTGTTTGGGTTGGCAAATGCACCAAGAACATTCATGAGACTGATTAATGAAGTGTTGAAAGACTTCATTGGTAAATTTGTCATAGTATATCTAGATGATATACTAATATTCATCAAAACAAAAGGAGAACACTTAAGAAATTTTACCGCAGTGATGGAAAGTTTACAACGAGAGCAATTGCTGGTAAATCTGAAGAAATGTTCTTTTATGAAGAAGGAGGTCATATATTTGGGATTTGTAATCTCTTTGAATGAATTGAATATGGACCCAGAGAAGGTGAGAGCAATTAGAGAATGGCCATCACCAAGCAGCCTGTTTGAAGTACGAAGTTTTCATGGGTTAGCGAGTTTTAATAGGAAATTTATCAGAAATTTCAGTGGCATATGTGCACCCATGTTGGATACTGTGAAGAAGAAACACAAGTCCTTTAGTTGGATAGAGGAAGCTGAGAAAGGTTTCAAAGTGTTGAAAGAGAAGATCACGGAGCAGCCAATTCTGGTCTTACCAGATTTTGGAAAAACATTTCAGGTGAGATGTGATGCAAGTGGATTAGCTATTGGAGCAGTCTTGAGCCAGGACAATAAGCCAGTTGCTTATTTCAGTGAGAAACTGAATGACGCCAAGAAAAAGTATTCCACGTATGACAAGGAATTTTATGCAGTGATTCAAGATTTAAAAAAATGGAGACATTATTTAATTCCTAAAGAATTTGTCTTGTATAGTGATAATCATGCTTTGCAATTTATTACTAGGCAAGAAAAGTTGAATCAAAAACATGCAAAATGGGTAGAATTCATGCAGAATTTTACTTTTGTTATTAAACACATTGCTGGAACTGCTAACAAAGTTGCAGATGCTTTGAGCAGAAGAAGTTTGATTGTACAGGAATTCCAAGTGGAGACATTGGGGTTCGAACACCTCAAGGAGATGTATACAGAAGATGCATATTTCAAGGGAGAATATGAGGCATGCAAGAATCCTTTATTGGGAGACATAAGCCCATGGACTGAATATTTAATTCGGGATGGATTACTGTTCAAGGGGATCCAATTATGTATTCCAAAGTGCTAGATGAGAGACAACCTACTAAAAGAAAAACATAGTGGAGGTATAGCTGGACACTTTGGTCACAACAAGACATTTGCACAATTGATCAATTCATATTATTGGCCGAGCATGAGAGAAGAAGTGAAGAAGTTTGTGAACAAATGCAGAGTTTGTCAGTATGCAAAGGGAAGACAACAGAATATTGGTTTGTATCAGCCATTTCCAATTCCAGAGAGGCCATGGGATGCAATCAACATGGATTTTGTTTTGGGATTGCCTAGAAATCAGAGAGGAAGCGATTCCATATTTGTTGTGGTGGAAAGATTCTTGAAAATGGCACATTTCATACCATGCCAGAAGAAAAGAGATGCCACACACATCACCAATTTGTTTTTCAGAGAAGTAGTGAGACTACAGGGATTGTCGAGAAGTATAGTTTCAGACAGGGACACCAAATTTGTGGGACATTTCTGGAGGAATCTATGGAAAAGATTGTGGATGAACTTATCCTTTAGTTCATCATATCGTCCTCATACAGATGGACAAACTGAAGTAGTAAACAGAAGTCTGGAAAATCTACTGAGGAGTTTAGTCACTGAGCAAGGAAGACAATGGGATCAAATTCTGGCACAAGCAGAATTTGCATTCAACAATTCAGTGAACAGGAGCACATGGAAGAGTCCATTCGAAATTGTGTATGGTATGCAACCAAGAGGGATTGCCAAATTAAGATATTTGAGCCAAGATGATTTCAGAAGTGCTGGAGCAGAGGATTTTGCATCAAAAATGAAAAAACTCCATGACAGATTCAGAGAGCAGCTACAAGACAACAATCAGAAATACAAGAGCAAAGTTGTCCAGAGAAGAAGAGAAATTCAATTTGAAGTTGGGGATGAAGTTTTAGCTCATTTGAGAAGAGAGAGATTCCCAAGGGGAACATACAACAAATTGAAGATGAAAAAGATTGGGCCATGCAAAATTCTTAGAAAATTCGCAGCCAATGCTTATGATATTGAGTTGCCGGACAACGTTGGAATATCACTGATATTCAATGTTGCAGACCTATATTCTTACCAGAGGAATGAAGCAGGAGAGATAGATGATCAGAAAGAGATTCATTAGGAAGAGAAATTGCCCACAACATAAATACCTCAGATGGAGAAAATCATTGAACAGAGGGATGGAAAGAAAACCAAGAGG
Source organism: Picea mariana (assembly GCA_032191745.1). NCBI lineage: Eukaryota > Viridiplantae > Streptophyta > Pinopsida > Pinales > Pinaceae > Picea > Picea mariana. The sequence goes on along the minus strand of JASDQU010011611.1, from coordinate 3,412 downwards.
AAAACATATCCTGAGTACTTAGTGAAGTGGAAATATCATCCAAGGGAAGATGCAAGTTGGGTCATAGAACCTGATATTTTGAAGCATGGAACAACAAGGAAGGAGCTCATGGATAGGAGTCCATGAATTTTTTTAACTAGAGGAGTATGATGCAGGAGCATTGCCTTCACAGTCATCAGTGCACACGTGGAGGAGAGAAGAATGACATTTCAGCAAAGCCTAAAATTCAAATCAAGCATTAACTCGGAATTTATTTGGGTTGTTGAGATATTTTGTTGAGAAAAATTTAAAATCGTAACTTGTTTCTAAAGTCTCTAAGGACTGTAAGAAATCTCATACATGGAATGTTGACTCTGTCTGATAGTAATTAGAAGTTATCATAATAGGACTGAGTAGGTAATAGTTTTAAGTCTGAATTGATAGATTTCAGGAATAGGACGAGAGAGATCAGGGAGCTGGTCCTTAAAAAGTTTCATTTTCATTGTAAGAGTAGATTGGGATGGATAGAGTAGGATAGAACAAAGTAGAACATAATAGCAGGAACACCATGTAATTTTCGTTTTTCAGTAATGAATAGAATAGACAGGAGATTGTCATATATCTATGTTCATTTAATGTTTAAAAAAAAGTGTGTTGTATCCTCTGTGATGTTCATATTTTCATTTTCATTTCCTGTTGAGAGTGGAGAGAATGACTATATGATTCTATAACGAAACTTGATAAGTTTCAGTTGTTTTTCTACTGGACCGTGTATGCAAGGTGTTCATTCCCTAATGCAAGGTGTGGGTTAACTAGATCTCGAAACAATTCAGAGAGGGAGGTTCAGAGGAGAAAAAGGAGAATTGATATTCCAGGTGCAAGGAGTGCACAGAACTTAGAGCCGACTAAGTTCGAAGAAACAACAAAGAAGAACGCTAGGAGGGTGTGAGGTATTTTCTTTTCAAGAAAATTCCTTCGAATCTGAGTTATTCAAAATCATCGAACGCAAGGTTTGCGTAGGAGTTTGAATCTTTAAGGAGAAGAAGCTCAGGAGGGAGTGTGTTTTCGTTCATAGAGATCCAACTGAAGAAGGATTGAATATTTAGTCCTTGACACTTAGAAGATTTCCTACGTCTAGGAAGAAAAGTCGCAGAAGCTCAGGGGGGAGACCACAATAACCATCAGATCTGAATGCAGAGAGATGATAGCCGTCAGATATATAAGAACATTGAGGAGTTGAATGGAAGGTGGAAATACTTAGAGAGGAAGTGTCGATCTTCCGATAGTTGTCAGATCTGTGGAAGTAGCGTGAACCTTAGTGCCTTGTGCCCAAAGGAGGATCTCGACATTCGACGTCTAGTGGAACAAGGGTGAAGTTCCTTTGGACTCACGTGTTGTGAAATACTCATGACCATCAGATTTCACGGAAGACACCCTTCAAGTAGGGAAGAGATCGAGAGTTGGGACATGTGGTGAGTAGTCGATGTTTAGGAGAATCACCGAAAGAATCAAGATTGTCTATCATGGAGAGGACAGGTGGCGACAAGATATGATCGACCAGGGGACTCACAAGGAGAAAAGCGGGGGATCCGCGAGAAGGAAATCCATGAAATCATCTATATTGTCCCTCAGGAAAAATAATATGGAGGATCCTGACCGTTGGTCAAGGGGTAGTGGAGACCGTCGATCCAGTGTGAAAGGATTTTGGAGTTTCGGCGTTCGGGGAACTGAAGGTGTAGGAACTTTGGTCTCGCAAGTTGTGAAACCCCAAAGTGAGAAACCCCAACATGCTCAAGGTTTGACCCTAGGTCATGGGACCGGGTCATATGGTGATCCACTAAGGGAGGTGTTAAAAGAATGTGGGGTCCTTTCGGATTTCAAAACTTTGGGAGTTGAGAGGTAGGAGAGCATGTTCGCGGGTTTTCCAAACTGCGAACTCCGATATCCCTTTTGGTGTAGACGCATGGTTGCGGGGTGTGGTCACGTGAGGTAGGATCTGAGAACCTTAAGCCCCCAATCAAGATTCAAGGATTCAAGTTGCAAAGGAATGGGATGCTTGACTGCAGAAGTCTCGATCTACGAAAAGCGCTTTTTGGTTTAGCGTGAGGTCACGACGAACAGTCGCATGGAACGAGATTTAAGAACATGCTAATTGTCGTTAAGCTCTTTTCAACATTTGGTGGTTGAAGAGACAAGGATTTCTCCCTTGAGAAATCCTGAATCGTGAAATGCGAAACACGCCTTATGGGTAACGTCGTGGTCATAAGGATGATCACATGAAGGGGGAGCTCGCACGTGATGGTGGAGTCTTCACACATGAGTTCTAAAAAAGAGGACCTATGGATATGCTTTATAGGGTTCCAGTGAGGACCTGAAAGAGTTGTTCCAGCTCAGAGTTAGAGGACGATCCATTGATCAAGAGGTCACAAACCCCACTGGGGTAGGGGGTTTGCATCACTGAATTTGGTAGATGTCAAACCCCTAGAGTCAATACTCCGTCAGGTGATCTTGTGGGAGACTAAGGGCCTCTAAGGAATAAGACCCCTACCTTATTGCGTTCCCATTAGAATCATCGTGAGCGAATGTCACAGTCTTCCCTAACAACATCGTGGGTCTTCTTGAACTAGGTAATTGTTAAGCTACAGTTTGAGCCACGACGAGAGTGCTAATAGGATGTGGTAGGGCTGCTGCTACACCTCTCCCTTAATGTCTCTGGTTGTTGTGCATGACCCCTCTACTCCAAATGTGAGTCTGGTCAACAAGCTATCTTCAACCTGCATCCATCAACGAATCATGTCAACAATAATAATTAATCATCATAACATCTAATCATATGTACATATGTCATGTCAACAACATTCAAACCCTAATAGTCCACTCCTTGACTCGATCCAGAGTCCAAGGGGTTTCATCGATGCCTCTTCATACTCAATGTCCAGAGTCCTTCACACTCATAAGAACCCAGTCAATAGCACCTGTCGATGTAAATATAACAAAAATGACATAACATCAAATCCATAATGTCTCATAGTCATAATCAAAATAACCAATAGTACAACGACCCAGATCACTTGCACACAAGTGTCCTCAAAGAATAAGTTCGCTCAATGCGTGCAAGAGAGGGATGTTACAGACACCCCTCTCTTGTTTTAAACTTCATCCCAAAGTTTCACAGTATGTAAGTTCTGAAATATAATGTATCATGTTAAGAACCAAATATCAATATAGCATAGAAAAACCTCAGAAAAAGTACCCAATGCCTTGAAAAAGAGATAATTTCAGATAATAAGCCTCTTCGAGGGGGAAACCTCCTTTTACCCCACTTAAATGTTCAAGTACAAGATGATTCAAAATGAAAATGTCTCCTTGGTATATAAAGGAGACTAGGAGGTATAATTACAACTAATGGCCTAAAGCCGACATAAATAAAATA